>CAUYRH010109635.1:0-17957 GCA_963574655.1 Perodicticus potto | reverse complement strand
CCGGCGCCTCGGCCTGGCCCAGAAGCTCATGGACCAGGCCTCCCGGGCCATGATCGAGAACTTCGGCGCCAAGTACGTGTCGCTGCACGTCAGGAAGAGTAACCGGGCAGCCCTGCACCTCTATTCCAACACCCTCAACTTGCAGGTTAGTGAGGTGGAGCCCAAGTACTACGCGGACGGGGAAGACGCGGACGCCCTGAAGCGGGATCTCTCACCGACGGCAGAGCAGCTGGGACGCAAGGTGGATCCCAAGGACAAGGGCGGGTATGTGGGGAGCCAGGAGACCCAGGGCGGCACACGCTGTGGGCCTGCACAGGTCTCTCGGGAGAACCTGGCTGCTGATGACAGTGGCAGTGACAGCAAAGATCCGAACGCGTCCGCCGAGAGCACCGACGGCCAGGACAGTTCAGAAGACTCGGATTCCGCATCCTAGAGCCTGCTTGAGCCTTGCAGAGCCTCGGGTCTCAACCTTCTCCACCCTCTGACCCCTGGCTTGGACTGTGTAACCTGCAGCTTCTGCCCCAGGGTCATCTAAGAGTGACCTGAACGGCTTCCCCCTCTCAGCTCTCATCAACAGCCTCGCCCCACCCTACTGGGATCGTGAAGGAATGCCTGGACACAGAGCCTGCTGCCCAAGAGCTGAGGAAGTCTGAGCCTGCCATTACAGAACCTTCCCTGGTCTGCTCACACCATGGCGCCATTTCCTCCTGTTCCTAGTAGTCCTGTATTGGGTATGGTCATCCTGCAAAGTTATTTCCTCTTAGAAATGCTAAATAGGAAACACTTCAAGCTTCCCAGGTTTCAGTTTTTGCCATTATTTGAATTTTCCTCCTTGACACAGGTAGTCAGGACCACCAGTCAGAGCTGTACTTCCTTGCTGTGCTTTTCTCGTAGAGATATTCTATTTCCTCTTCCTTTCTCTGGGAACTACCCCTTGGTCCCATCCTCCCTGTGTAAGGAGGTATTCTTCCCCTTCCTAGAAGATGAAGGTGGGTAGGGGCTTCTACTGTGCAATCAGAACTTGGAGATTTTAAGAAAAGGACAAGTAAAGTGGAAGCACTAATCTGTGTCAATTTGGTCTTTTGTGATGATGTAACTTATCATGTATTGAGGACCTGTAGTGTTCACATACAGTGCTATAGCTGTTGTGATTAATATTAATCCTCTCAGCACCCTTTGAAGTAGGTATTATTATCCCTGTTTTACAAATAAGGAGACTGAAGCTCAAAGAAGTGAAGTAAATATCCAGGATCTAAACCCAAGTCTGTTTGCATGCAAAGCCAAAGTTCCCTCTGCTTTCCTATTACCGCTCTGCATTTTATTTCCTATTTCGCTCTGCACCGAAATTTCAGAAAATGTAAGAATCTGCTGTTTAAAAATGTTTTATAGGCTTGGTGTCTTTGGCTCAATGGGCTAAGGCGCCAGCCACGTACACCTGTGCTGGCAGGTTCGAAGCCAGCAAAGGCCCGCCAAACAACAATGACAGCTGCAACCAAAAAAAAAAAAAAATGTTTTATCAACTTAGTATATGGCAACTGTACGTCAATTGTAAATATATATGTAACCCACAATTATAATCCCTTTTTATTATTTTTCTCCAGTAAAAGTAAGTGAAGACAAAGTAAAAAAAAAAAAAAGTTGTGTTTTCATTTTCATTTGTCTCAAGACATTTTCCCTTGTCATTTCCTCTTTGACTGATTGTTAAAAGTATTGTTTAACTTCCCCGTATTTGTGAGTCTTCCAGCTTTCCTTCTGTTATTGATTTCTAGTTTTATACCATGGTGATCAGAAAAGATACTCTGAATTATTTTAATCATTTTACTTATCAAGGCTTGTTTTGAGTCTTAATACATGGTCTAGCCTGGAGAATGTTCCACTCGAGGGGAACGTGCATTCTGCACTGGGTGGAGTGTCCTATTTTGCCTGCGGGGTCAAATGGGTTTGTGGTTCACATCCTCCATTTTCTTACTGGTCTGTTCATTTGTTCTTTTATTGGAAGATGCTTTTATTAAAGTATCCCAAATTAGTGTCAAACTATCTACATAGTATTTCTCCTTTCAATTCTGTCATATGTTTCTGGGACACTGTCACTAGGTGTGTATATAATTGTTACATCTTTTTGCTATGTCCCCTTTATCAATATATATTGACTTTCTTTGTCTCTCATACCTTTTTTTAGTCTATTTTGTCTGATAATAACATAGCCATCTCCGCTCTCTTTAGATAACTATTTGCATGAAATATATCTTTTTTCCAACCTTTTACTTTTAACTTTTATATCCTTTGACTTAAACTCTCTTGGGCAGGCAGGGTGGCTCACACGTGTAATCCTAACACTCTGGGAGGCTGAGGCAGGAGGATCACTTGAAGTCAGGAGTTTGAGATCAACCTGAGAAAAAGTGAAACCTCATCTTGACAAAAAATAGAAAAAAATTAACCAGGTATGGTGTCAGGACCTGTAGTCCCAGCTACTCAGGAGGCTGAGACAGGAGGATCACTTGAAGCCAGGAGTTTGAGACCAACCTGAGAAAAAGTGAGACCTCATCTTGATAAAAAATAGAAAAAAATTAGCCAGGTGTGGTGACATGCATCTATCTGTAGTCCCAGCTACTCAGGAGGCTGAGGTGGGAGGATCACTTGAACCCAGGAGTTTGAGGTTGCAACAAACAATGAAGATTCACTGCACTCTAAAGCTGGGGTGACAGCGCAAGACTCTGTCACAAAATAAAAAAGGAAAAGAAAAAAAATAAAGTAAGTCTCTCTTTTTTTTTTTTTTTTTTTTTGAGACAAAGCCTCAAGCTGTCACCTGGATAGAGTGCTGTAGCACCACAGCTCACAGCAACCTCCAATTCTTGGGCTCAAGCGAGTCTCTTGCCTCCGCCTCCTAAGTAGCTGGGACCACAGGCACCTGCCACAACGCCCGGCCATTTTTTTTTTTTTTTGGTTGCAGCCGTTATTGTTGTTTGGTGGGCCCAGGCTGGATTCGAACCCACCAGCTCAGGTGTACGTGGCTGGCGCCTTAGCCCATTGAGCCACAGGCGCCGAGCCATAAAGTAAGTCTCTTATAGTTCACCTATAGATAATACTGTAGGGGTTTTAAAATCCAATCTGCCAATTTCAGCTTTTTATTTATTTAATTTTTATTTATTTATTTATTTTTGAGACAGAGTCTTACTAAGTTGCCCTTGGTAGAGTGCATGGCATCACAGCTCACAGCAACTTCAAACTCTTGGGCTTAAGCAATTTTCTTGCCTCAGCCTCCCATGTTGCTGGGACTACAGGTGCCCACCACAATGCCTGGCTATTTTATTTTTGTTGTTGTTGTTGTTGTCATTGTTGTTGAGCAGGCCCAGGGCCAGGTTTGACCCCACCAGCCCTGGTGCATGCAGCCAGCACCCTAGCCACTGAGCTATGAGTGCCGAGCCCAATTCTGCTTTTTACTAGCAGAGTTTAGTTCATTTACATTTAATATTATTATCAATAAAGATTTATTTCTGTTATTTGTTTTCTATATGTCTTATATGTTCTTGGTTCTTCCATTCCTCCATTTTTATATTTTGTTGATTTTTTTTTTGGTAGTGTATCATTTTGAGTTCCCCTTTCTTTCCTTTTCTGTACATTGTTTAGTTATTTTCTTATTGGTTACCTTAAGTATTACAATTAACATCCTATATTATAAAACCCTAGTTTGAATAATGCCAATTTAGTTTCAAAAGGATACAAAAACTCTGTTCCTATACATTACTATCCTTTCTCCTTTACATTGCTAGTGTTGCATATTACACCTTTGTATGTTGTGTGACCGTTAACATATATTTGTAATTCTTGTTTTATTCTTTGCCTATTAAATCATATAGGAAAAAATAGGAGTTACAAACCAAACCAAAATGCAATAATTCTGGCTTTTACATTTTCTTATCCAGTCACCTTTACTAGTGTTTGTAATTTTTTCCTATAACTTTAAGGTACTGTGCAGTATACTTTTGTTTCGGTATAAAAGACCTGCTTAGCATTTATCACAGGGCAGATCTACTACAAATGTTCCTTAGAATCTGCTTATCTGGAAATGTCTTTAATTTCTCCTTCGTTATTAAAATATAATTTTGCAGTGGAATTTGCAATTCCTGTTTGATGGAAGGTTGCTTTGTTTTGTTTTTGTTTTTCTATTGGAACTTTAAATACATCACCCCACTCACTCCTGACTTCTGTGGTTCTGAGGAGAAATCAGTCGTTCATCTCATTGAGCTCCCTTATACCCAGCAAGGTGCTTCCTTCCTGTTGGATTTCATAATTCCTTCTTTGTTCTTGGGTTCCCACAATTTTGTTGTATGTCTTGGTATGGATTTCTTTGAGTTTTCCTGTTTGGAGTTTGTTGAGCTTTTTTAGAGGGGGGTGGAATTTGTATATTGACATGTTTCCTTAGACTTGGGAAATTTTGGAAATTATATGTTCAAACATTTTCTCCATCCTTTTGTCTCCTCTTATGGAACTCCTACAAGTACACATTGGCACATTTGGTGGGGTCCCACAGGTCTCCCAGGCTCTGTTCAATTTTTCTCAATCTTTTAAAATTTTTGCTCCACAATTATTTTAATTATCTTATCTTTAAGTTCACTGACCCTTTCTTTTGCCTGTTCAAATTTGCTGATAGATTCCTTCACTGAGGTTTTCACTTCAGTTACTGGATTTTTCAGTTCTAAAATTTGTTTGTTTGTTTTTTTTCTAGAGACAGAGTCTCACTTTATCACCCTCGCTAGAATGCCGTGGCATCACACAGCTCACAGTGACTTCCAACTCCTGGGCTTAGGCGATTCTCTTGCCTCAGCCTCCCGAGTAGCTGGGACTACAGGTGCCCACCACAACACCTGGCTATTTTTCAGTTTTGCAGTTCAGATGAGGCCAGGTTTGCACCCACCACCTTCGGTATATGGGGCTAGCGCCCTACTCGATTGAGCCACAGGCACCGCCCAATTTGTTTGGTTTTTTAAAAAAGAAAAGAGGCTAGTTTTAGAGTAGTTTTAGGTTCACAGAAAAATCAAGCAAAAGCCCAGAGTTCCCATACACCCCTGCTCTTCCTTGACCACACATAGCTTCTCCTTCTGTCAATATCCTTATAAGAGCGGCACTCTTGTTATGATCAATGAACCAACATTGACACATCATTATCTCTCAAAGTACACCATGTACACTAGACTTCACCCTTGGTGGTGCCCATTCTGTGGGTTTGGATAAATGTATACTGAACACCCACCATTATAGCATCATACAGAGCAGTCTCACTGCCATAAATGTCCTCCATGCTCTGCCTCTTCATCCCTCCCTCCCTTAATGCCTAGGAACCACTAATTTTTTTATTTTTTACATAGTTTTGACTTTTCCAGAATGTCATAGAGTTGGAATCACACAGGAGACTTTAGCTTTATGCCTCTCACTGAGTGAGATACATTTCAGGTTACCCCCAGGGCCCTTTGTGGCTTGATAGCTTATTGAGGGGCTTTTTCAATGTGCAAGCTGATGTCCTTCAAGGCATCAAATAATAGTCCAGTGTCTGGATGTACCACAGTTTATTTATACATTCACCTATGGAAGGACATTTTGGGGGTTTTGTTAATTCTTTTCTCTAGCGCCTGGTTTTTGTTGCCTGTTGTGTGAATGTTTCTCAGATGGGTGGGGATGCAGATTATTAGTCCCACAATGAAATAGTATGCTAACAAAGCGGGCTACTGCTCTCTCTTGGCATGTAGCAAATTCTCTTTATTTCTCTCCAACTTATATACCCAATACTGCACATACACACTATTAATCAATGATCAATGATGACAGTTCAAAAACCAGTCTCATGACCTGGCCCACCCTGGCCCAGTGCCTAGCAGTCTACTAATTAACTGATACATAGTCCATTACTTACATTTCAAAGTTAACATTTTGACTTTTAATTGCAACCATACCCTAAACTACTCTACTTAAAAAAAGATAAGAACTCCAGGGGAGGAGGTTGTTTGAATACCTGACCTTTAACCAGACCACCTGGAGGCAGTAATTCATCTTCAGAGAACTGACTGAAGATTGCTAAGATATACAATTGGCTTGCCTGCAAGCCCCTGCCTCTCACGTCCAGCCTTTGTCTCCCAGGCATTTACTGCCTCCGGGACTAGGCTATAGGCCTTTATAGAGTTCTATCCCAGTCTCTCCCAATCAGCTTCTAAAAAGACTTTTTTACTTGCTTTTCCAGCATGCATTGAGTAAAAGGCACGTATAGGCTTTGTGCCTATATCTCCCCCTTCTTATTCTTATCATGGTAATTCATATCACTCATCATTAAGGCAAAAATTGTGGCATGTCTTTCATTCTCTTTCTTAGCATGATTAACTTTCCTACATACAATATATAAAATCAAACACAAAATCAATAACAATGCAAATGATCCTGTGGAACTTCCAATTAATCCATTAATTTTAGGCAATGGATTTAACTGTTCAATTCCATCAGCAATTCCTTATAAAATTGAATCTCCAACAACCTTTTTAAACTTACATTGAAAAGTGGAATAAACCTCATGCTGTAAATTGACAATATCAGTGGTTAAATTTTCGTGATTTAGCAAATGCTTTTTCACCTTTTCCCAAAGGAACTTAGTTTCATTGTACATCACAGGGGAAATGCAAAAAGATGTCATGTCCAATCACATTTCAGTTTTGTCTGTTTCTTTAAGCTAATTAGTTCATTTCATAACATAACAACAGCTTGTTCTAAATCTTCTATTTCATTATATATTTCAGTATCAATGTGCTTTTGGGCTGTCCATAATTGTTCAGAGTTCTTATGCCAATCAGCAACAAAGTTCTGAGTTTTAATATTCTGAGTCAAGACCACACTAGCAGTCGCAGCTGTAGTGGTCACAGCAATGATTCCCAAAATGGCAGCAATCAGTAGTCCGGTGAAATGTTTGCTTCTTTTCAAAATCTTATCTGCCAGCAGCTGTAAAATTGAAAGTGCTGGGGATTCTTGCCACGGCCTAGTCAGGTTAATCAGAAGCCAAATTCCAGTGTGGGCTCTTAACAAGTACAATTGTTCCTTGGAAGGATTGAAACTTAAAGAATTGTTAATACGCGTAAACATTTGACAAGTGGAACAAAATAATTCACCAGTGCCTTGTTCCAAACATTACCTTTTAGTCACACAAAAAGTAATTGTAAACAAGCTTGAATATACTTTATTTTTCACTTTAAAATTCATGGCATATTGTTGGGGGTTTTTGTCTTGGTATAATCCTCCAGTCCAAGTTTTAATGGGCTGTAAAGCAGCTGTGACCTTTCACAGATGTATTTGTTTATGATAGGCTGTAATACCTGGTGAAGGTGGTGAAAATCCACCATTACTCCAATGCATATAGTAGGAGGTGGCTACACCAGTTCTATTTTTGTTTAATAAATAATCATTCTTTTTCAGTAGAATTTTAAAAGGAGCTGGTGCCTCTGAGGAGCTTTCCAAAAAGGCAACTGGTCCCCAATCAATTACTTCACCACCTGCTATATTTATAAGCATATAAGAGAATTGTCTTTTACATTTAGTCTAATGTATCTAGTCTTGGACTTTTTTAAAGGAATTCATCACACATGGTGATAACTTAGGATTAGAAACGACATGGTTAACATGATACTTATCTAAAAAATAAATACTCAGCATCAACACTTCATATTGCATATCTGGATTTTTTGGCTGATGTTCATACATACTGACCCAAGGTTGTATAGTCATGTTAAGCCAATGTGGTTGATCTCCAAAACAAATAGGAGGGCCAGTCACTCCAGTTGTACAGTTAAAGATAATGGTGCCTTCTTCTTCAGGCTTAAAAGGCCCTCTAGTGTCATAAGGACCTAGGAGCCAAGATGAATCATTCACATAAACAGGCACCATGGGCTCTAGCCAACTAACTCCTCTTAATAAAGGAGGGTTAGGAATGTAAGTCCAGTATTCATGCTTATGTCCTTCAGCGGGCACAAATAATATTGTGAGCATCGCTAGGAATAAATTAACAGCATTCATTTTCTATTGGGTGTGACATACCAACTCCTGTGCCCATAGGCACAGTTTCTTTATCTGCTCCCAAGTCACCTCTTTTGCATCCTTTGTTCAGACCAGAACTGTCCATCTCTCTTTCTGATTTGGTCCCAGGTTGACTTCCTCCAAGTTGGCAACCATCTTCCTCTCTGTTATCTTTTTCTTCTTTAGGGCTCAGTTCTGTGGGGCTATGTCGAAATTTTAAATGCTTATCGGGAACCCAAAGCTTAGTATTTGCTGTAGAGATATAAGCATAGCCTCTTCCCCAATGTGTAACATTTGCTGGAACCCAAATGTTTGTTAAAGTGTCTTTGTAATATACTGGCTGATTCAATGGGGGGAAGTAACAGTAATCCTATATTTATATGCTGGGATTTCATTTTTCTAATTCATATTCAAATAACTTAAAGTAAAAAGAGCTGAGGATATTCTATTTCTAGGGGTAACATTATACTGTTCTCCTTTTTTCTGTTTAAAAAGTATTTCTTTTAATGTTCGATTTTGTTTTTTAATTATGGCTTATCTTGTACTGGTACTAGGTATACCAGTAATATGTTTGATATTGTATAACATAAAAAAGGCTTGGTATTTATTAGAAATATAAGCAGACTTATTGTTTGTTTTAATAGCTAAAGGTGTACCCATTATTGAGAAAGTTTCTAAAAAGTGAGAAATTATAGCATCAGCTTTTTTAGATGACATTGTTGAAGCCCATGATAAATGAGAATAAGTATCTACAGAATGATGAATATACTTTAATTTTCCAAATTCTGTAAATTGGGTAAAATCCATTTGCCATAATTGATTAGATAATAATCCTCTAGGATTAACTCCATTAGGCAAATGTGGAGTTGTTAAAGGTTGAAAAGTAGGACAAGAGCATACAATCACTTGTGTCATATGCCATGAAATATTATGTTTCCTTTTCAAAGCTTAAGCGATGAGCATCATTAGTATGATGTATAGCCTGCTCATGTTGAGCTGATAAAACTGATCTTATTAATTGATCAACTGCTTGTTTTCCCATGGAAATGGGTTCTGGTAAGTTAGAATGAGCTGAAACATGAGTAATATAAATAGGAAAAATTCTATTTCTAATCAATTGTTGTAGCGATGAAAATAATAAAGTAAGTTTTTCAGTATTAGTAGGTAAAGTAACAGTTTCAATATTTTGTACTATATGAGTGGAATATAAAGAATCACTAATAATATTTAAAGCTTGATTAGGGTAATTTGTTAATAACAAAACAATAGTAAATAATTCTGCTTTTTGTACAGATGCATAAGGGGATTGTTGGACATTATGAGAATGAGGACCTAAATATCCTGATATTCCCATTTTATTAGCATCAGTATAAAACATTTCTGCATTTGGAATAGGTTCTAACTTAACTACTTTAGGCAAAATTCAAGAAGTATTTTTAAGAAATTGAATTCTCTTATCTGGGGAAAAATGATTATATATTATTCCAACATAATCAGATAAAGCAATTTTCCATTCTGTGTTTATTATAAATAAATTAGAAATTTGGCTATTTGTTAAAGGAACAACAATTTTCTCAGGATCTCTTCCTACTAATTGTCTTAAACATCATCTTCCTTTTAAAATTATAAAGGCCATTTTATGAACATAAGTTTCTATCTTTTTAGGTGCCTTATTAGGTAGAAAATACCTTTTAACAAAAGTTGTTTTTTGCACAATCAATCCTGTAGGAGAGTGCATTGATGGAAACACATAAATATAGAAATTGTTATTTTGAGAGATTTGATTTAACTGGGTATCTTGAAAATGTTCTTCAATTCATTGTAATTTCTTTTCAGTCTCAGGAGTAAGTTGTCTAGGACTATTTAAATTGGAGTCTCCTTCTAGGATAGCAAATAAATTTTTTTTTTTTTTTTTTTTTTTAGACAGAGCCTCAAGCTATCACCCTAGATAGATTGCTGTGGCAACACAGCTCACAGAAACTTCCAATTCCTGGGCTCAGGCGAGTCTCCTGCCTCTGCCTCACAAGTAGCTGGGACTACAGGTGCCTGCCACAACGCCCGGCCACTTTTTTGGTTGCAACTATCGTTGTTTGGTGGGCCCAAGCTGGATTCGAACCCGCCAGCTCAGGTGTACATGGCTGGCACCTTAGCTGCTTGAGCCACAGGCACTGAGCCAGCAAATAAATTTTTAAGAGCATAAGTAGGAATTTTCAAAGTTGGTCTTATCCAATTAATTAATAGTTTTTAGAAATTATTTAAAGTGCAAAGAGAATCTTTTTTTAATCTGAACTTTTTGAGGAATAATATTTTGAGCAATTATATGATATCCCCAATATTCCCAAGGTTCTTGAGTTTGAACTTTATCTTTTGTTAATTGAAGACGATACTCTTTACATTTGGAACATGCCAATTGATATAATTCTTATAATTTGTTAGAACATGGGTGAGTCAATAATATATTGTCTATATAATGTAAACACATGCTCTCTGGAAAAGATTTCCTAAGTTCTTCTAAAGGTTGATTGATAAACAATTGACACAAGGTGGGGCTATTAGCATACCTTGAGGCAACACTTTCCAATGATACCTCCTAGTAGACTTTTCATTGTTTAGAAAGGGAACGGTAAAAGCAAAGCGTTCTGCGTCTCTCTGTTATAAATGAATGTTGAAAAAACAATCCTTTAAGTCAATAATAATTATTGGATAATATTTAGGTATTAAAGTGGAGTTTGGAATCCCAGGCTGTAAAGGTCCCATTGGTAAAATGACTGCATTAATTTATCTTAAATCAGTTAACATTTTCCACTTGCCTAATTTCTTTTTTATTATGAATACAGGTGAATTCCATGCACTGGTGGTAGGTTCGATATTACCAGCCTGTAATTGCTTATCAATTAATTGATGTAGTGCTTCAAATTTTTCCAGAGGAAGGTGCCACTGCTCCACCCAAACCGGTTTATCTGTTTTCCATTGCAAGGAAAGGGCAAAGCACTGGGCACGGGCCCCTAAGAAAAATCTATGACAAAGAAGACAATCTGAGGCCTGTTTTGTCATGGCTAACTCGCATTATTTTAGGTTCTTTAGAACAATTAGGCTGTGTTGGATCATAGCCCATATTAAACATAATATTTTTAGCAGCTTTTGAGATGGTGAGGATGGTAAACATATTTCCCCATTGTTGTGATAAGTCTTGTCCCCATAAAGTAACAGCAATAGATGCCACATAGGGGCAGATGCAAGCCGCCTATCCATCAGGTCCTGTTCAATGTTACTTGTCCAGTACTCAGTTCAATGTTAGTTATTGTTCCAAGTCCCAAAAAAGTAGCTTTTATTCTAGCCTTGGGCCACATATGAGAATCAATTATAGAAACATCTGCTCCGGTATCAACTAGCCCTTCAAATTGGATATCTTGCTCAAATGTTACTGTACATTAAGGGTAGCTGTCATTTAAGAAAGTGTCCCAAAAAATCTGTTTGCCTGTGCTTCCAAAACCACCTTCCATAGTAATAGGAGTGGTTTTGCCTCTATAATAAGGTAAAATTAAAATTTGTGCCACTTGATGTCCTGCGGACAAAAGAATATCTTTTGTAGCTGATGCCATAATCAATATTTCACCCTTATAATCTTCATCAATAATTCCTGGATGAACATTAGGTCCTTACATAGTAAGACTACTTCTTCCTAGTAGAAGACCCACAGTTCCTGGTGGTATAGGACCATAAGCTCCAATTTTTAGGAGCTTCTCCACAATTAAGATTAACATCAGTTAAAATTAGAAGGTCTAAAGCAGCACTTCCTTGAGTAGCATGAAATAAGTCCTGGACTTGGGATTTATTAACCGAACTTAACTCTGGTTCATTTGGGTGTGAGCCTGCCCATTGCTTACTGGAAACTCATTCATTTGAGCATGAGTCTGGCCATTGCTTACTGGAAATTGCTGGTGAAGGGAGCTCGAATTCTTTGCCTGGAGGCCTCGAGCTAGCCCCGCATTGGAGTTTCCTTGACTCTGTTCTATATTGGAATTTTTTGAATTTTGAGCAGGAGGTAAAATATTGCCATCCTTATCTTTTATGGATCAGCATTCATTAGCCTAATGTTTACCCTTCTCACAGCAGCAACAAAGACCAGAAGGCTTGGTTTTGGTTTTGCCCTTCTGGCAGTCCTTTCTAACATGTCCAGTTTTATTTCAATTAAAACACTTGGATTTTGGCTCCGCACCTGTGGCTCAATGGGCTAAGGCACCAACCATGTACACCTGAGCTGGCGAGTTCGAATCCAGCCCAGGCCTGCCAAACAACAATGATGGCTGCAACCAAAAAAAAATGGCCAGGCGTTGTGGTGGGCACCTGTAGTCCCAGCTACTTGGGAGGCAGAGGCAGGAGACTCGCTTGAGCCCAGGAATTGGAGGTTGCTGTGAGCTGTGATGCCACAGCACTCTATCCAGGGTGATAGCTTGAGGCTCTGTCTCAAAAAAATTCTATGTTTATCTTAAAAGTTATTTCAATAAGAAAAAGTAGGAACTCAATAACCCAAAATAAAAAAAAAGCAAAAGATATTAATTGATTTTTTGTAATAAAGCAAAGTAACTTCTTGCTCTTAAATGTATAAAAATATACTCAACTTCACTGAGGTTAAGAGAAGCACAAATTAAAAGGACAAATGAAAGCCCTGTTTCATCAGGTAGGTTAATGAAACTTTAAAAATTGATTTTATATTGATAAGAGTGTGAGAACCTGGACTCTCCTATATTCTTAGGCAAATATAAATCGGAACGGCCTCTGTGAAGGGATATTTGCTAGTATCTCTTGAAATTATAAGTGCACATACCGTTTGATGTAGAAATTCCATTTCTGGGGATCTGTCCTATGGGTATACTTATCCAGGTAAGAAATGATAGGTATGTAAAGTTACTTGCTGTAGCATCATTTGAAATTAAAAAAAAAAAACTGCAAAAAAGAAAGAGAAAGGAAAAGGACAGGGCAGCGCCTGTGGCTCAAAGGAGCAGGGCACCAGCCCCATATGGCAGAGGTGGTGGGTTCAAACCCAGCCCCGGCCAAAAACTGCAAAAAAAAAAAAAAAGAAAGAAAGAAAAAGGATATGACATAGACACTCATCAATAAATAGCTGTTTATATAAATGCTGCTCCATATATATAAGGAAGTATGATGTAGACAAAAAGAATGAATGAACTCTTCATGATTCTTTGTGATCATATAAGGAAAGATCGCCAAAATATAGTAAGTACACAAAAAGAGCAAGATACATAACAGTGTGAATATTATGCTACCTTTTATATAGAAGTAAAATATTTTTGTAAAAAATGTTCATGCGACTTATATTTGCCTCAGGAAAGATTTAGAGGACAGTTTTACTGTATTCTTTTAATTGACTTTGAATTTTGAACCATGCAAATACATTACCTGTTTAAAAACAACTTTTAATAAAGGAGGGAATAAAAAACCTCTCTGAATATAATTAGCCCTTCTAGAGTTTCCCAGCACAAGACCACAGCGAGGACACATCAAACAATAAAATTAAGTGTTTATGTGTTTCTGAGTATTGGAAACAATTATTTAACCTTAGATGCATCTGAAATTTCATACCAAAAAGATTCAAGGCAATTGGCTACAACTTCTCTCTGCATTGAGTTTTAAGTATTTCAGAATTGGAAGCTATTTTTGTTTGTCTGTTTGTTTGTTTTTACAGTTTTTGGCCAGGGCTGGGTTTGAACCCACTATCTCCGGCACATGGGACCGGCACCCCACTCCTTTGAGCCACAGACACCACCATGGAAGCTATTTCTTTAGAAAAGTCTAAGACCAAAAATTTTTTAAAGGTCTACCCTAATTCCATTTCTGGTGAAAATTTTATTTTCCCTGATGAAAGCCATCAAATTGCTCCAGGATGGGAAATGTATTTTAATTGATACCCTCTTGTCTTAGATAGAAGACCCCATAAAGATTGCACTCACAGCTTCATTCTCAGCAAAGAGAGCCAATGAAGGTGTTTGCCCAAGTGGAGAATGTTCTGTCCTCTCAAACCACTCGTTCTACAGAAAAAAATACCAATGTGAGATCACTTAGGAAGAGTGCTGACACTTCAGGTGTCTGTGTTGTTTCAGTGGGGTGGGGGAGACAAAATCAAACCAACCAAACTCAGAGGCCTGGCCCAGCCTACATTGCTCCTGAGAAGGAGCTTTAGAATCAGGAAGGCCTAGATTTGAATCCACACTTCAGGTTGGAATTTACACAGAGTCCTAGGGTTTGAGATTTTCCACACAAAACTTTCTTGTCCTCTAAGAGCCTGGCTACCCATGGATGATGTTTAAGATTTGAATCATGAAGTTACTATTTTTATTTTTTCTTTCTTTCTTTTTTTTGGCCAGGGCTGGGTTTGAACCCACCACCTCCAGCATATGGGGCCGGTGCCCTGCTCCTTTGAGTCACAGGCGCTGCCCCTGAAGTTACTATTTTTGGAAGCCTGTCACACAGCAAGCCATGTACACTTCCCACTGTTCACCTTGTCCTCCACCTTACACGGAAGCATCTTTTCTTTTTTTTCTTGCAGTTAGTGGCCGGGGCCAGGTTTGAACCCGCCACCTCCGGTATATGGGGCCGGCACCCTACTCCTTTAAGCCACAGGCACCGCCCCAGAAGCATCTCTTTTTCCAGTTCATTTCTCACCTTCCCCAGCTGTCTCCAATTGCCAAGACACCTTCCAGAACAAATTCATCATATTCAAAAATGCTGTTGCCTTGTCTTTCTCTTGGGAGGTTTATCTTACTACCTGCCTTGTCCAGGCAATGTTGCTGTCTGATAAGCTCTCCCCAGCCCTTTCTGGGAAAGACTAGTCCCTTTTTCCAGGAAACTTGTATCTAGAATGAATCAAGATACTCCCACGTTGCCACCTAAAGAGGCTACCTCCAACTCAGGCCCACTCCTCACTGAGCTGGCAAGCATGAGCTGAGAAGGAGTCATTGGCACAGAACCTTGCATAGCCGGAGAGAGAAAGTGTTTGCCCCAGAGGAATTATTTGCCTTACTTTCCTTGAGAGAACATTGAACGGTGGCAACTAGTTAATCTGCAGAACCACAGGTCCTGAAGAGGGAGACAGAGGCCCTGGGAATGTTTCTGCTGGTGGTGACAGGATGCTCTAGGTGGGCACAGTATCTCCAGACCATCTAACATGAGGAAGAGGGACTGGATTAGTTCCAAGAAGACCTGTGGGGAGAGGTGAGGCCCAGGAGCAGAAGAACTTTCAAATGGTCAAGGTTGCCACATATAGGAAGGGGAAGCTTGGGGGTAAACATCTTCCCTGCAAGATTTCAAACCAGGACTTGACAAACATATGTTGAAGGTGTTCTAGAGATGGCCTGTAATGGCCTGCGTGGCTCTTAGTACCTGATATGTGTAGGAGACCAGGTGTCAGGTCCTCATGTTCCCAGGTTCTTTGTTCCCAGTTCCAAGAATGGTTAATGGTACCGAACTGATGAAGTAAATGAGCAGAGCAAGTAGGTGCAAGCAGGCAAAGATTTATTAAAGCATATTACAGAAAAGCCCTGGTGAGTGGAGTAGACCCTGAGTTTAACAGGATTTCTCCTTTTATGCTGATTCCCTAATTTTATGTTAAGTGGAGGGTGGAATAGTCATGGTTTTTCTTGGAAAAGGATAAAGAATTTCTGAAATTGGGAACCTTCCTCTCTTCTTGTAAGGTGGTTTCCAGGGGTTGCCCTGGTATTTGTAAACCAGGCTGGTGTGATTTTTACTATGTCATTTTAGGGACACTGTTACCTTAACTGTGCTCATGTTCCAAAGACCCTCTATCAAAGCTGTGACAATATTTCTACATTGTAGTTTTTCCTACCTCTTTCTGATTGGTCAGTCCTTGGAGACCCCCTGTTGTAGATCAAACATCTGGTCAGTCCTTGGGAACCCCTTTGACATGTCATCTGTTCGTTCCTGGGAGCCCCTTCTGGTCAATTTTTTGCTCCTAGTAGACAAAGCATCCCCTAGCATCATCTGCCTCTCAAGGACACCCCTAGAGAAAGCATCTATTCCCCTTCCTCCTTATCTTACCTAACATACCTACTTCTTAAAAGCTGATATGAAAGTTAAAGAAGATGAAGGCTGGGCACAGTGGCTCACACTCATAATCCTGGCAGTTTGGGAGGCCAAGGAGGGAGGATCACTTGAGCTCAGGAGTTCAAGACTAGCCTGAGCAACAAGCAAGACCTCCAACTCTACAAAAATGGGTAGCACATGCTAGAGTCCTAGCTACTCGGGTCAAAAAGCAAAAACAAAAACTAAAATAGAGATGATGCTCTAAATTGCAGTGTTGAACCACAGTTATTGCAGCAAGGTAATTTATTGACATATTAACTTACATTTTGCCATCCTTGCATCTCCCCTAACCTTTTCCAAGAAGTAGCTGAGACTAAGTTTTGTTTTATTTTATTCTTTGTCAGTGGAGAAAGGTGTAAGGAATGTTGGTAAAGTTGAATGAAGAAAAGTATGATCTTGAAGAAATAAGGCAGGAGCTGAGAGAGCACAAAGAAGGAAAGAGAGATTTTCCAAGGCTGGGGAGGAGGTGGTGCTTTGAGGTTCCACTGGAAGTGAGGTGAATCTTATTTGCTGCTCACTCAAGGGTGGAATGGCTGTCAGATAACCTGAGTTCTATAGTCTCAGCTAAAACACACATTTACGGCTCAGTGCCTGTGGCTCAACGGGCTAAGGCACCAGCCACATACACCTGAGCTGGCATGTTCAAATCCAGCCCGGGCTGCCAAACAACAATGACGGCTGCAACCAAAAAATGGCCGGGCGTTGTGGCAGGAACCTGTAGTCCCAGCTACTTGGGAGGCGGAGGCAGGAGACTCGCTCGAGCCCAGGAATTGGAGGTTGCTGTGAGCTGTGATGCCACAGCACTCTATCCAGGGTGACAGCTTGAGGCTCTGTCTCAAAAAAATAAAATAAAATAAAATAAAAATAAAACACACATTTCCAAATTTGGCACTAAAGTAGTGGAGCCATCTGCCTTCAGTGAATCCCCTTTCATTATTTGGGGTGCTTTGGGCTGCAAGTAATAGGAAACACAAACAGACTTAACAATACAAAGATATGCTCTCTCGTATAACAGAAATCCAGTGAGTCATTCCATCCCATAACTGCCTATCTCTGGGCGGGCGGCTTCTTCCCACTGATGCCGGGTGACTGAAGCAGCTTCACTGGCCACGCCCAAACACAACAATGTCTGGGAGAAGAGGAACTTCTCATTCAATGTCTCTGTTCTAGGAGCAAAAAAGCCTTTCCTGAGATATCCAGGGGACTTCTTCCCCTCTAGTGAGCCAAGGAAGGGTATAATGCAGGTTCTGGGAAGAGATTGAGATAGCAACAGGGATTCCCACTAAAATGGACACTGGACAGCCAAGCACCACGGTGGAGACAATAAAGGTATGGACAAGTAGCATTCTAGAAGCATCATTAAGACAGAAGAATTGAAGATTGTGTACAAGTTAGTAAGGTCCTCATAAGCCTCTTGCATTCTTAAGCTACACAGGAGAAAGAAATATCCACCCACACCCATTACTTGGTTAATGATTGAGCCCCAACTGGTTAGGGACTCAGAGCCAGACTAATTAAATTTAACAACATAACAAAATGTAACATCTCTTGTACACCTGAGTTGGTGGAGCAAAATAAGCACTTACTGCATTAGTTTTATTATATTAACGTAAAGCAGAAGATGGTGCTTTTCTTTTCTTTTCTTTTTCTTTTTTTTTTTTGAGACAGAGCCTCAAGCTGTCACCCTGGATAGAGTGCCATGGCATCACAGCTCACAGAAACCTCCAATTCCTGGGCTCAAGCGAGTCTCCTGCCTCTGCCTCCCAAGTAGCTGGGACTACAGGCGCCCA
>CAUYRH010109633.1:0-54231 GCA_963574655.1 Perodicticus potto | reverse complement strand
TTGAGACAGAGCCTCAAGCTGTCACCCTGGATAGAGTGCTGTGGCATCACAGCTCACAGCAACCTCCAATTCCTGGGCTTAAGCGAGTCTCCTGCCTCCACCTCCCAAGTAGCTGGGACTACAGGCGCCCGCCACAACGCCCGGCCATTTTTTGGTTGCAGTGGTCATTATTGTTTGGCGGGTTCAGGCTGGATTCGAACCTGCCAGCTCAGGTGTACATGGCTGGCGCCTTAGCCCATTGAGCCACAGGTGTCGAGCCAATAGACACTATTATTGATCATCATCTCTACTTTACAGATAATGAAGCTATTAGCCTCAAGGGCCCAGGTCACAGAACTAGTAAGTAAAAGTGCTACTATCTGAGTCCTGGCTTCTAACCACTGCATTTTGGTACTTACCAACGATTTAAGCATCAGAGTACAAGGGTTTTGGTTTTTTTTTTTTCCCTGTACCCTTGCTCACAAAATATAATATCTACTTTCTCAAAGGGATCGTGACTACAAAATTTATACTAGAGAAATCAACTCACTAAATGATGATTTCTGAGCACTGGTACCATGAAAGGTAGAAGTTCTAATCATTGGCTATCAGTGAGTTACTGTCCTCTTTAATTTTCTTTTTCAGGAAACTCCATTGTTATGGACTGCATTCCCATGTCTTCTCAAGTTCATATGTTGTACCCCTTAACTCCAATATGAGGACGTTTGGAGACAGGGTCTTTGGGAAGTAATTAAGTCATGAAGTTCATGTCTTCATGGTAGGGTTAATGACCTTATAAGAAAAGATAGCAGCTCTGCCTCTCTAATGTGAAGATACGGTGAGAAGATGGTCTTCTGTAAACCAGAAAGAGAGCTTTCACCAGATACTGGATCTGCCTGTGCCTTGATCTTGGACAAGCCTCCCAGCCTCCAGAACTGTGAGAAATACGTTTGTTGTTTGAGCTATCCAGTCTATGGTATTGTGTTATAATAGCCCAAACTGACTAGACCACCCCCACAGGTAATATTTTCTGAAGCTTCTTCCAGGCAGAAAAGTCCCTTCATTTTTTGGTCTTCATGTAACAGATGTTTTGGGGGTTCACTGGTCTCCCCAAGGCTCTGCTCACAGAACCCTTATTTTAGGAAACTCTCTTAAGCTGTATGGCACACGTTCTCTGCTGTCTGCCACAGATTCTGGATCTATGCTTTAAGGTCTCCGCAGCCTGCCTTAGCCCCTGGCCCACGGCTTGCTTTATTCATTCACCGCAGCAAGCATCCATGCTGAGAAAATAACAAAGAGGCATAAAAAGCTGTAGCTTTTAACCCGAGGTAGAGAGCTGAGTTTAGTTGCTCTCCTTGAGCTCACCTATAGGATGACTAATTCTTCTCTGAGACCTCTAGACCCTCCTCTCACTGTAAAGCACACTTTCTGTTACACTAAGCCACTGTAACAAAGGAATCCAACAATGCTTGGCTTAAAGAGCAAAGTAGTTTATTCTCTGTCATTTATCCTTGCTCAGTTCTGAGGTGAGCAGTTGATATCACTGGGGTTGCTCTAACCCACACGGTCTCAGTTTCCTTTCATTATGTTGCCTTGCCCTATGTCAGGACATTAACATCATCTGCGTGATCAATGTTTCCAGCCAGTGGGAAAAGGAAAGACTATGGAAGAGTCACACCCACTGGATAGGCTTAGGCATGCATTCCTTCCATTTGGATTCCATTGACAAGACTGAATAACACAGTAACTCCTAACTACAAGGGATGCTGGGAATTGTAGTTCAGCCACATATACAGACAGAACAAGAGAATGGATTTGGGGGTGGGGGAGAGCTAGTGGTATCCAACAGACCCTACAAACGGGACAAATCCAGCTGGACATCTATCTACATTTATTTGTGCATAGTTAGGTTATCATGATATTTAACTTTCTTGCCCATCTTCTTATATCATATCAGAGGATGGATTTAAGAAAAAGGCATATAGGCATCTGTAATTTTGAGTCCAAGTATACCAGCCTTATGAGCTCTGGAAACTTACTCTTAAAAGCTTGTGTTAATCTTCTTGTTTGCTCCGTCTGACTTCAAAATCAGCTCACAGTTTAAAGTCAGAGCAGAATACACAGGCCTTGGCGACAAAAGCTTCTGAATGAGAATCACAGCCCCACCATTTATTAACTTCTATTTGCCTTTGTGAATATTACCTAAACTCTCTGAGTTTTAGTTTGTCATGAGGATTATACAGTATGATTAAGAGCCAGGGCTTTTGCATCCAAAAGAATTGAGTGCAAATCCTGGCTTCTGTGACACTGGACAAATCTCTTCATTTATGTGAGTACCATGTTTCCTGTAGAATGGGTTAATACCCTTCCTTTCACTGGGTTATGTAAATGATTTGGGTTCTGAACACTTAGGTCAGTGTGGGCTTACAGTACCTAGAAGCCCAGGAACTAGCCTACCTTCAGGTTTAGACAATGTGACCATCCACCTTACTGCCTTCTTCTGGAGGTTGGCTTCATCCTCAGGCTGCCTCTACCATGGAAGCAAGATGGCTGCTACATATTCAGAGGGAGAGTGCAAGCTTCTCCTGCAGATACCCATCTTGAGTCTCATGGGTTCTGATTGGTTATGTGTGTGTCCTTGAACCTGGTTTGGGGGATTAGGTTGATTAGCTGATAGGCTTAAGGTAATTGGGACCCCTCTCTGGAGCTAGGGATGGGATGACTCCCAAAAAATTATATGGCAGTCATTTGGGGGAAGGATGTTCCTCCAAAGGGAAACTAGGCTATAATTACCAGAAAGTCAGCCAAAACAACAGATGTCCACTACAGAGAATATGTTTGAAGGATGAGTTAATTGGACTTAATTATGGCCCAATTTTTATTTGTTTTTTTTTGAAATTATGAGCTGATTTCTTCTGATGATAGACGAACTAATCATGGTCTCTGGTAGTTTTCTTTCATATCCTGATTAGTTGACTGTTAGAGTTTCCTTTTATTGCTTTACCCATATCAAGGAACACTTTTACCCCCATGGCATCTTCAATGTCTTTCTGACCCACCAGCTACTGGTGTAGACAGTAGTTGTATATAGTGATCTGATACCCTCAAACAAATGCATTGAAGAAGAATCCAGCTAGAATCTATCTATCTTTTTTTTTTTTTTGAGACCGAGTCAAACCCAGCAGGCCTGGGCTGGGTTTGTTGGGTGTCTTCAGTAGGGTGCCATGGCATCATAGTTCCCCACAACCTCAAACTCTTAGGCTTGTACTACCTAGCCCCCAGGGACATCTATATATTTTTGAACTTGCAATATTTATCTTTGAAAGAGCAGTGAACTTTTTCTTGGGGGGGGCATAGTCTTACTTTTTCACCCTTGATAGAATGCTATAGTGTCACAGCCCACAGCAATCTCAAACTCTTGGGTTTAAGTGATTCTTTTGCCTCACCCTCCCAAGTAGCTGGGACTACAGGTGCCCACCACAACACCCGGCTGTTTTTTGTTGTTGCTGTCATTGTTGTTTAGTAGGCCTGGGCTGGGTTTGAACCCACTAGCCCAGGTGCATGTGGCTGGCGCCCTAACCACTGAGCTACAGGTGCCGCGCTGTTAGTGAACCTTTTGACTCTAAAGTCTATGATATGCATATGTTTATATAGAAACATATATTTGTATATATATTAATGTAGATAAGTGGAGTAAACTTTTGGGATCTCAGTTTCTCTCTTGAAAGGTTTGTAGTAGAAACACATGCTGTTTCAATTCATTTTGTCATGAAGACCCTTTAGAGAGTACAATGGCCTGAATTTTTGTGTCCCCCCTAAATTTATATGTGAAAATAACATCCCCTCCTTGATGGTATTTAGAAGAGGGGCCTTTTAAAGATGGTTAGGTCAAGAAGTTACAGCCCTTATGAATGGGATTTTGTCTTTATAAAAGAAGTTCCAGAGAGAACTCTTAACCCTTTTGCCACATGAGGACATGTTGGAAAGATAGATGTCTATGAACCAGAAAATGAGCCCACACTGGGAACTGAATCTTCCAATGACTTGATGTTGAACTACTCAGCCTCCAGAACCATGAAAAATAAATTTCTGTTGTTTATAAACTACTTAGCTTATGATACTTTCTTATAGCATCCTGAACAGATTAAGACTGATAGGTAGCACTATAGTACAACAATAATAATGGCCCAGATTAACTATTGAGTACTCATTGGATACTGCCCAAGGTTCTAATATATATATGTAGTATTTATCTCATTCTATATTGATAATAACAACATGAGGAGTGAACAACTATGACTCCCTTTAAAAAAAGAGAAAATTGAGGAATAAGAAGGTCATATGACTTGTTGAAGGTCACTCAAAAGTGGCTGCTTGAAACTAAAATCTAGGGTGGGCAGATTCCAGAATCAGTACTCTTAATCATGCCATACTACTACTGAAGCTTCTGCTGGAGAGGAAAAGACTCAGATTTAGGAGTCAGAAAGATTTCGACTTGAATTCTGGATTTGGCAATGTATGACTTTGGAAAAGTTATTTAACCCTCTGAGCTTTATTAAGATGTAAGATGAAGATAATAATTCCTACTTTATAGGTACAGAATTACCATATAGGGTTAGAATTCAGTTATTTGAATTCATAGGTATAAAGCTTTTGACACATAGTAGATGTTCAATAAGGGGCATCTATTATAATAGTCCCCTAAACTAAGCTACTTAATAGAGTGCACCAAGCATATACAAACTCTGTGAGTAAACCCCTGGCTTCTAGGTCACCACTTTGAACATCCATCATAAGTAAGTATGTTTTGAAAGTGATTGTCTTTAACAAAACTTTGCCTATTTCAAATGGAAAATTTGACCTAGACAACTGACAAATGATGGACTAGGAATAACATTTTAAAGATATTCATAACAGGCCAGGAGCAGTGGCTCACGCCTATAATCCTATTACTATGGGAGGCCAAGGCAGGTGGTTTGCCTGAGCTCACGAATTCGAGACCAGCCTGAGCAAGAGCAAGACCCTGTCTCTAAAAAAAAAAATAGCTGGGCTTTGTGGTGGGTGCCTATAGTCCCAACTATTTGGGAAACTGAGGCCAGAGGGTTGCATGAACCCAAGAGTGTGAGGTTTCTGTGAGGTATGACACCACAGCACTATACTGGAGGCAAGAAAGTGAGACACTGTCTCAAAAAAAAAAAGATACCCATACCATTGAATGCTGTTTTGGTGGAGTACTTTTCCTCTTTCAACAATCTGAGTTATTTTCTCTATTAAGGGGAGCCATTTTCTTTAATAAGTCTATCTCAAGATACCTGTTTCCCTAGGAAAAAGGAGAAGTAAATCTTTCTTGGAACAAAGAGGACCATAAGATAGAAAAGAAAGAGAACACATATTGACAACCACAATATGAGTGGTGAACAATTATGAATCCCATTTAGAAATGAGAAAATGATGTATGGGGAGTTGTGAACAGCTAAGGAGATGTAGAACAGTGCTCCCTTTTCATCTGGGTGTTGAACCCTTATTTGTGTGCCTTTCCTCCTTCCCTCTAGATCCAACTTTCCTGTGGGGGAGGAGGGGTAAGGGTGTATACTGGCAAAACTGAGAGTCATTTTGGGGAAATGCTTAACCAGCGAAGCTTGGACTCTAGTCCTTGTCTGGTACTCTGTGATGAACATAAGTCATTGAAGCCCTTCGCCAACACAGAGTGGCAGCATTAGAAGAACATTGGTGGTGTCGTGTGCTTACACAGAGAGTGCTTGTGCTGGTGCCTTGATTCTTTTTCAATTCCTGCCTGTGAGGAAATATACCAGCAACCCCCTTCATTATCCCCAAGAGGGACAAAGAAAACATTTGGATATATTAGCTGTCTTCTTATTCTAAGGGCAACATGATTCTGTAGCCATGAGTTGCAGGATGGGTTGCCTAGGCCAGGGAGATTGAATATAAGTTACAATCAAGCCTCAGAGGGATCAGTGCAGCTGGTGACAGTTAAGGTGGGACTTACCCAGCACCCAGGATCACAGCCCAAGTAGGAAGACTGACTAGCTGTGGCCATCAGCAGCAGAGACCAGCAGGAGCATCAAAGATCAGGCAGGAAAAGGGACATCTCTGTGAGGGGTATTGATGATCCAAGAGACAGCACAATGAGGAGCATGTGGCCCCCTCCCACCCAGCCATCATCAAGAGAAAGTAAAGAATTTTTAATGCACTTAGATGCCACCTTGAGATAGAGAATAAGGAACCAACCCTTGAGAAGAGAGAGCTAGCTCTGGTAGAGAATTTGAACCTTGAATTAAATATTTACACAAAAGAAATCGAGCCAATTTGAGAAAGACCATTTTGAAGTGACCAAGTTACTTTAATTGGAAGTTAAGAATTTATCCACCCCTGCATCCATGGGATAGGAGCTCATGGGCAATATATTTATAGACAAGTGAGAAAGCCCATGCTGTGTACACCTGAGTTGTATGTAGCAGATACTGTTGGTTACTCTGATTTTAGGCCTCCTCTTCTTTTTGTACAGCTGTTTGCTAAGGGAAAATGGCCCTCTCCTATGTGACTCAGAAGCAAATACTGATTAGTCCAAACTGGTCATCATGTCCCATCCCCTGGTTAGTGATTGGTTTAGGCAAGGAATTGTACAATAATTCTGGCCATGAGACATCAAAACATCTCCTGAAAGGCATCTGGGAAGATCTCTCTTATTGGAAAGAAGAGATACACAGGAAAGAAATAGTCTCTATTCTGATGCAGGTAATGATTGGTCCAACAAGGGAATTAGAAAAAATCTGGATCCTTGACGATGCTATTGGACAGCTGAGCTAACCACCCTATGTGGTTATGTGAAAGAATAAATTCCTTAATTTAAATTAGCTTGAGATGAATATCTGTTACTTGCAGCCAAATGCATTCTAAATGAGGCAGCATGTGGGTAAAATTTCAACCTCACTACACTTGCTTTATGTTTATAGCCACATAGTTTGTAAAAAGGAAAATGATGTTAATAGTCATTAACACTGAAAGGCACTTGGAATTGCTTCGTCTAAGCAAGTTTATTCCCAGACTATTGAACTCACTGGTTTTGACATCAACATCTACTTCACATGGTAGCATTTCCTCTTATTTGCCTTTAATATCTTTCCTAAGAGAAGAGATGAAGACATACTTGCAACGTGAACAAAGGGATCCTTTCTGCCTTTTTTGAAGTGTATCATTAAAATGTAAGAGGAATTTGTTTCTTCTAGAATTGCCTGGAAAGTGAGCTGGGAGCAGTTAAACATCAAACCCACTGCTGCTTTTCGGCTTTAACTAGAATCACCTTTTCCTTTTCCTGTGGAAGAAAGGAAGTCTTAGAACTTGAAAGTATTTCAAGAACTGGATTTTAACTGCTGAGATGACCAGAGATAGCAGGCTTGCACTGACTGCAGTTGCATAATTTGGCTTGCTTTTTTATTTTTATTTATTTATTTTTTTTACTGTTGGGGATTCATCGAGGGTACAAGAAACCAGGTTATGCTGACTGCATTTGTTAGGTAAAGTCCCTCTTACAATTGTGTTTTGCCCTCAAAAGGTGTGGCACACACCAAGACCCCACCCGCCTCGCTCCTTCCCTCTCTCTGCTCTCCCCTTTGGTTTGCTTTTTAACATTAAGAGTTCTATCTAACTCTGCAAAATTCCATTGACTTTGTTGAGCTTATTTTTTCCCCAATAAAATTAAAGTTCTTGGAGTTCCCTTACACGTGCCTACTTACTATGTACAAATTACTTCAGGCTAATTTACTAGCTGGAGATAATGAAGGAGGGAAGGTGGGAGGAGGCAAAATAGAGGGCAAGATAGAAAAGAGAGAGAGAACTGCTGTGGGCTGAATTACATTCTCTCCAAATTTGTATGTTGAAGTCATAATACCCCAATACCTTGAAATATGACTCTAGTTGGAGATGTGATAAAATTAGGTTGTTAGGTGGACCCTAATCTAGTCTGACTGGTGTTCTCACAAGAAGCAGAGATTAGAACACACAGATACCAGGCATGTGCACGCACGGATAACCAACTAAAGAGGCAGCAAGAGGGCAAGAGGCAGCCCTCTACAAGGCAGGGAGAGAGGCCTCAGAGGAAACCAGTCATGCCAGTACCCTGCTTTTGGACTTCAGGTCTCCAGAACTAGGGGAAAATAACTTTCTGTTGTTTAAGCCACCCAGTCTGTGGCATTTTGTTATGGCATCCCTGGCAAACTAATACAATAATTAATTCTTCCAAGAGCCATTTCGTTTACAACATGTTCCAGAATTTCATATTTGAGGGACTTATGACCCTCTTCTATATCTTTCTTGTTGGAAATGCTATTATTACGTCCTAAAATAACTTGAATGAGTGAGTTGGGAGCTGGGGCAGAGGGGTGAGATTGTCACTACTTCAACCTTGCTTCAGTGTGAACAAGCTCAGACACTGTTTTATACTGAGGGATTTGAAAAGGGTTTATTGGAAAAAATGTTCTCAGTACCAAATAAAATTTGAAGACAATTGTCTTATATAAGAACAAAGAAATTATTAACTTCAAATATTGTTATATTCTGACCCTCAGTGCCATGTGTTTCTCTCAGAGAGAGTAGCAGATGAGAATAAAATTTGAATTAATAATGTAGAGTAGTTGTTATGCAATGTAACAAACTTTAAATGTTTGGTGGCTTAACGCTGTAGATATTTGCCCAACACTCATGCAGTGTGTGTTAGTATTAGTTAGTACTAGTTCTCCTGGCAGTCCTTTAGGGCTTCAGATGCATTAGTTACCCATTTCTGTGTATAAACTGCCTCATAAAAACCACTTATAATCACATAGTTTCGGAGGCTCAGGCATTTTGGAGTGGCTTAGCTGAGTCATTCTGATGAGAGTCTTTCCTAAGGCTGCAGTCAAGATGTTGACCAGAGTTGCAGTCATCTGAAATCTTGGCTAGGACCGCAGAATCTACTTTCAAGGTAGTTCATGCACGTGGGTATTGGTAGGAAGTCTTGGTAACTTATCATGTGGAACTCTCCTCAGGGATGCTTGAGTGTCCTCACAATATGGCATCAGCTTCCTCCAGAGTGTAATCCAGGATAAAGAAGACAGAAACCACAATGTCTTTTACGAACTGACCTTGTAAGTCATATTTTATAATTTCCATCAAATCCTTTCAGTTATACAAATCTGTCCCAGTCAATATGTAGGTGACTATACATGGTGGGAGGATACCTAGGGGTAAAAATCATTGGGCGCTATCTTGCAGGTTGCCTTCTACACTAGGATCTATAGTCACAGTCCCCTTGGATGTTAGCATTTTCTGTTTCAAGGAAGAGGAAAAGGAAAGAGTGTTAAAGTACCTTAAGTGTGAGAGTTTTTCATGGACCAGAGTAAGAAGTGGTGAATATTACTTCCTCTCACATTCCACAGTTAGAACTTTGCCACATGGTGCATCTGACTATAAAGGTAGCTGGGGCTGAGTGTGGTGGCTCATAGCTATACTCCCAGGACTCTGGGAAGCGGGGGTTGGAGGATTGCTTGAGGCCAGGAGTTCAAGACCAGCCTGGGCAAGACCCTGTCTCTCCAAAAATTTACAAATTAGCTGGGCTTGGTGGCATGCACCTGTAGTCCCAGCTGCTAGGGAAGCTGAGGCAGGAGGATCACTTGAGCCCAGGTGTTGGAGGTTGCAATGAGCTATGATGACACCACTATGCTCTACCCTGGGCAATAGACTCTGCCTTAACAAAAAGTAGCTGAAAAACATTATCCCTTGCTGGGAAGGTGCTTCCACACAGTAGAAGGGAGAGCGTGAACTTTTAGTGAAGAGATAATGGTCTCCATCATAGAGGACTAAAAAGATAATATATGCAGAATGGTCAATATAATGGCACATATCAAATGCTCAATGAATGGCAATCATTACATTGAACTCTAATGTCTACCCCAGAACATGGGATGTGTTGTATGAATGGATGAATTAAGGTAATGGATGCAAAAATGGTACAAATGGGAGGAATTATATTTGATGTTCTTGGGTTGGTAGGTGTCATAAGGTTAGCCTTATTGAGATTCACACCCTCCTCTTAAGGTGGGTATTACTGTTCCCATTTCAGTTTGTCAAATAGAGACCAAGAGTCTTTAGGCAACCTGTTTTAGTTCTGACACCGAGTGGTGAGAGAGGTCAGATTTTCTGAGTACTGTAACCAGTTTCTTTGCAATGGACACTGTTGGTGTGAATGGAAGAGAATAGGGAAGTCCTTTGTTCAGAAAAGGATCAAGGCCACTGTATCAGTTAGGGTCCCATCAAGAGACAGAAATCATATCAGTTATTTTAACAGGGAGAATTTAATATCTAGAATTGTTAACTATGTATAAAATTGAAAACCAGGTAACTAAAAAGGCAAAAAGACAACATTAATTTATCACAGAAGAAACAACTGAAGAAAGAAACTAGGTCTGGAGGAAAAATGAGAAGGAGTTGGAATTAACAATTAGAATCTCAGGAGAGAGGTCCTTCAAATCTGTAAGAAGGGCCTGGAGTATCTGAAGGGTACCATGAGGCTGGTTCTGCCAGTGTTAGGAAAACTGCAAACTGCATTCAGCTGCTGTCATGAGAAGGACCTGCCATTGCAAGAGAAATGAAGCCTTGCTAGGAGGCTGCTCACAGGAACAGAAAGAGCAAGTTACTTCTCCTTCCCCCAGCCTCGCAGTTGCCCTTTAATGCCCCTATAAACAGAACCTAATAGGAGGCAGCTGGAAAAGCAGAAATGTGTTTTTTTCAATACCTATCCTCATATCACAGAGCAGAATACAGGAGGTTGGGTTTGGAGTTGAGAGATAACAGCTTAATGACTAGCACGAGGCCAGCGTGGTCAGAAATGAATCTCACCTCCTTTGGGTGGGAGAAAGGAAGCTCTTGAATTCATGGGCACTGGGTATACAACTAGCCCTCTTAGAGAAAAGATCACACCCTGCAGGACCTTCTGAAAGCTTATACAAGTGCCTGAGGAGAGGCAGATTTGGCAGACGGCTGCATAGTGGATGACAGCTGAAGGAGAGTTACAGCAGCCGCCGTTAAGGAGATGTTCACACGTCCTCACTCCTCATCTCTCTTCCCAGAACCTAACACCTCGGAGGAGAATGGGAAACCCAGAAGTAGGAGTGGGAAGTAGGGTTGCCACATAACACATAGGACTCTTTAGTTAAATTTGAATTTCAGATAAATAACAAATTATTTCTCAGTATAAGTATGCCCCAGTGTGTGTATGTGTGTGAATGTGTGCGCACGTGTGAACATGTGAGCGCGCGCACACACACACATACACACACACTAGAATTTACAATCCTTGAAGAAAGAGACAAAGGTCCTTTTGATCACAGGTTCAACTGAGCTAGGAGGAAAAGATGTTAAAATTGTATGTGATACTTAGCTCTAATTCTGTGAGTTGAACCCTGATTAGAATATTGAATGTGTATGTTATTGGAGATTTTTTTTTTTGTTTGTCTTGGAAATCAGAGGTGGTCAGATGAGAGATTCTCTGTTTAGGGAAGATATCATGGACATGGTAGAACTTTATCTAGATTTTAAAGGAATACCAAGACTTAGGGATTCCCAAGGTCAAAGACCACACATTTCTCATCAGATCAGCCATTCCAAGATCAAGAGTTATATTACTCTTCTCTCTGCTTCTTGGAAACAAGCTTGGAGGATTTGCTGTACAAAATATTAATGCCTATTTAAGTCTGTGTTAATAAAAAGATGTGGTATTAGAATTAGAACAAAAAATAGAGGAATAGGGCAGAAAAGAAAACAGAAATAGAAACACAGATAAGGACAACTGATTTTTCACAAGAGTGACAGCAGAAACTTAAGAAAGGACAGTCTTTTTCATAAATGGTATTGAGAAAATTGAGTATCAATATGTAGAAGAAATAAAATTGGTCCTATACATCATACTTACATAAAAATCTATACCAGGAGGATCAAAGACCTATTTTTTGAAAGGAAAAATAATAAAGCTCTTAGATGATAATATAAGAGAATGTCTTCTTGATCTCAGCACAGAGAGACATTTCTTAAATAAGATACAAATCCCTAACCATGAATGAAGAGTAGTCAAGAAGCTTGGAGGAAGATCCTCTGACCCAGTTGAGCCTTAGGATGACTGCACCCCTGGTCAGCAACTTGATTTCAAGGTCACAAGAGACTCGGAGTCAGAACCACCTAGGTCAGCCATTCCTGGATTCTTGATCCCAAGAAACTACATGAGACGATGTGTCCAGTGTTTTAAGGTGCTAAGTTCTAAGGTCATTTGTTCTGCAGAAATAGTCAACAAATGCAATAACACCAAGCATATCTGCATTGATTGATTTGATGATTAAAAAATAACACTTGCTTTCTGCCTGTGGACACTGCCAAGAAAGCATAGTTAAAGTCTCTCTCTCCACTGCCATCATATCTAAGTCAGAGTCTCCTAAAGAGCCTGAACAGCTGCGGAAGCTCTTCATTGGAGGGTGGAGCTTTGAAATGACTGATGAGAGTCTGAGGAACCATTTTGAGCAATGGGGATGCTCACACTAAGCACTCCAGGGGCTTTGGATTTGTCACATACGCCACTGCGGAGGAGGTGGATGCAGCCGTGAATGTAAGGCCACACAAGGTGGACAGGAGAGTTGTGAACCAAAGACAGCCATCTCCAGAGAAGATTCTCAAAGACCTGGTGCCCACTTAACTGTGAAAAAGATCTTTGCTGGTGGCATTAAAGAAGACACTGAAGAGCGTCACCCGAGAGACTACTCGGAGCAGTGTGGGGAAATTGAAGTGATCGACATCACGATTCTCCGAGGCAGTGGCAAGAAGAGGGGCTTTGCATTTGTAATGTTTGATGACCATGATTCTGTGGATAAGATTGTCACTCAGAAATACCACACTGTGAATGGCCACAACTGTGAAGTAAGGAAAGCCCCGTTGAAGCAAGAGATGGCTAGTGCTTCATCCAGACACAGAGATCAAAGTAGTTCTGGAAACCTTGGTGGGGGTCATGAAGGTTGGTCTGGTGGAAATGACAACTTTGGCCATGGAGGAAACCTCAGTGGTCAGGAGGTTGGCAGCCATAGTGGTGGATATGAAGGCAGTGGCTACAATGGATTGGGTAATGATGGAAACAGTTTTGGAGGTGGTGGAAGCTACGATGATTTTGGCAATTACAACAATCAGTCTTTAAATTTTGGACCTGTGAAGAGAGGAAATTTTGGAGGCAGAAGCTCTGGCCCCTAGAGTGGTGTTGGCCAATACTTTGCTAAACTACAAAACCAAGGTGGCTATGGTGGTTCCAGGAGCAGCAGCAGCTATGGCAGTGGCAGAAGGTTTTAATTACTCCCAGGAAACAAAGTTTAGTAACATAGGAGAGGAGAGAAGTGACAGGGAAGCTACAGGTTACAACATATTTGTGAACTCAGCCAAGGACAGTTGTGGCAGGGCTGAGCTGCTACAAAGAAGACATGCTTTAGACAATACTCATGTGTATGGGCAAAAAACTTGAGGACTGTATTTGTGACTAATTGTATAAAAGATTATTTTAGTTTCTGTTTTTTGGAAAGCGTAAAAAATTCTAACAAAGCATTTTAATGTAGACTGTTTTTTGCATCCATGCTGTTTATTGCTAAATGCAATAGTCTGATCATGAATGAAATGATGCAGAGTAAACGTATCTTGAAAAAAAACACTAAATATAATGAGCCAGTACTAAATATAATACTCAGTGTTAGCAAAGATGTGGAGCCACAGGAACTCTCACAATGTGCTACCAGAAATGGAAATTGGTGAAACCACTTTTTCAAAACCAAGTGGCAGGATCTATAATTTTAAAACTATGTCTGTTGTATAATCTGATGATTCCACTTCTAGGTATATACCCTATAAAAGGGCATAATTATTTGCACAGGAGACATGTACGTGAATGTTCATAGCAACAATGTTTCCAATAGCCTCAAGTTTGGAACCATCCAGATGACCATCAATAAAGGAATGGATAAATAAGTTTTAGTACACACTTGGCCCTTGACCAACATGCGTTTGAACTGCATTAGTCCTCTTACATGAGAATTTTCTTCTGCCTCTGCCACTCCTGACCCAGCAAGACCAATCCCTCCTCTTCCCCCTCCTCCTCAACCTGCTCAAAGTTAAGATGATAAAGATAAAAAATCTTTATGACAATCTACTTGCACTTAATGAACAGCAAATGTATTTTCTCTTCCTTATTATTTTTTAATAACATTTTATTTTCTCTAGCTTACTTTATCACAGGAACGCAGTATATAATACATATAACATACAAAATAAGTGTTAACTGACTGTTGGTTATCAGCAAGGCTTCCGATCAACATTGGGCTATTAGCAGTTCGGCTTTTGGGGAGTCAAAACTTATATGCAGATTTTCAATTGTGTGGAGCCTGACACCCCTAACTAACCCTGTGCATTGTTCAGGGGTCAACTGTATTTGTACAATGAAATACTGTACAGCAGGGATTGGCAAACTCTTTCTGCAAAGGGCCAGATGGCAAATATTTTAGGCTTTAAGGACCACAACGTCTATGTCATAACTACTCAACTTCACTGATGTAGTGTATAACCAGCCACAAACAATAGAGAAATGAACAGGTGTGGCTTTGTTCCAATTAAACTTTGGCCCAATGGCCATAGTTTTCTGACCCCTACTCTGCAGTATTGAGAATGAAAGGACACAGCTATAAGCAACATCATGGATAAATCTTTGAGATATATTGAATGAAAGATGTTGGACATGAAAGAATACATGTTCCTGTTTTTATTTATTTATTTATTTATTTGTTTATTTATTTTGAGACAGAGTCTCATTATGTCACCCTCACAACAACCTCAAACTCTTGGGCTCAAGTGATTCTCTTGCCTCAGCCTCCCAAATAGCTGAGACCACAGGTGTCTGGCACAATGTCCAGCCATTGTCTTTTGGTTGCAGTTGTCATTGTTGTTTAGCAGACCTGGACTGGGCTTGAACCCTCCACCTTCAGTGTATGTGGCTGGTGCCCTACTCACGGAGTTCCGGTTGCAGAGACACATGTTCCTATTTATGTAGAGTTCAAAAGTGTGAAAAATAAAACTATATCATTGAGGAAGTATCTTGAGGTGGAAAAACTACAAGGCAAAACGAGGAATTGATTCCATTAAGAAGCCAGGATTCTGGTTACTTTGGGAGGGTAGTTAGGGTGTGTAATTGGGAAGGGGCCCCTGAGAACTTGCAGGGTGATGGCGGGAGGCTCATTTCTTGATCTAGCTGTGGGGAGTTTCACAGGTGTTCTCGTCACACAGTTTGTTAACTTGCATATTTGTATTTTGGGTTCTCTTCTGTATTTGCATTCTGTTTTCCAATAAAATTTTGAAGAAACATGAATAGTAAGAATCACACATAATGCTGTTTTATTCCATTAACTAATTGAAAACCCTTTCCCCTGGTTAAAAAATATTAAACTTAATTTCTACATCATTCTTATTAGTTAATTCATTGGAATTCAATGGTGGCTTGCATCAGAATCTCTGGCGGAGTGTTTCTCCAAAACACAGATGCCTGAGCCGGTTCTCCAATGATTTTGATTTAATAGATCCAGGTTAAAGCCTATACTTGTTGGTAGACATTCCTTAAGCGGTAGTGTTCTATAGCCTCTGGCTTAAACCAGAGAACTTCTATGGTTTAAACCTTGCTATCCTGTTACAATTTCTGCATGGTGTATTTCCCTTAGTCACCCTTTTCATCTCAATATTCCTCCAAACTGACAACCTAAGCATTTATTTTTAATTTCGTTTGCCTTGAAGTTAGTTTCCCTTTGAGTATTCAAGGTGTTATCTCATCTAGCATTTATTCCAGCCTCTCATTTACCCACTTGGAAACTGCTACACCTTAAAACTGCCTTTTTAATGCACACATTGCTTTATTTTAAGTGCCTTGTTACAGCCATCCTATCACCCCTCCTTTCTCCACAGTGCCTCAGCAGGCCAGCCACCCACGCTAGCGTAGATAAGTGCCTATTTATCCCTTGCCTTTGTTTCTGGGCTCGAAGTCCGTTTCCTATCACGAGGAAACATTCCTTCCATCCGCTGTGACTCATCTTTATCAGTCTTTCCTGGATAACCTTATCAATAGCCTTTTGAACAACTACATAAATTAAATCTATTCCTCTTATCCTCACTCCTTATTTACTGCTTCCAAACATCTCCAGCAATAGCAAAATATTCATGATTAACTTCCTCTTGGACTAAGCACAGCACTTTTCTCAATAGGATTTTTTTTTTTTTTTTAAGTAAATGTTTAATGATTTGTTCATTGGGAGGTAATCTCAACTTCTGTTACAGCCACTGTAATCATCAGTGCCTATTTGCCTAGGACAGTTCTTATTTGTGCCCAGTAATCATTAATGGTGCTCCCTTTTACTTAAAAAAAAAAAAAAAAAAGACCCCAGTTTGGATGTTGAATTTTATGATTCCCTTATTAAAGTCCAGGCAGGACACTTAAATGATAACTAGGTTACTTGGAGACTTGGATCTTCAGCCCTGCCTGGCTGCAAACTGGCTCTGTGGGCTTGATAATTTACAAACCCTCACTCTCAAAAGGTGGACCCCAGACCAGCAGCAGCAGCACTCTACCCAGGGCAACAGCTTGAGACTCTGTCTTAAAATAAATAAATGAAAATAAAATAAAAGTACTTTTTTGAGGTTTTATTCCATTAAGTAATTGAGTCTCAAGCTGTTGATAGAGGACAGGTGGCACCCCAGCCTGCTCAGAAGGTCAGTTCCCCCCCACCATGTGCTGAGCCATACTCTGCATTTGAACAAGACTCCCAGGTGATTTGCATGCACGTTGCAGTTTGCAAACCACTGTCTTTAACCTCACAGGGCTTCCGTTTATTAGGAAAAGAAAACCTACCCAGCCTTGTCACAGCATTAAAAATAGATATTTTAATAGTCCAATGCATTTAATAACAAATTCACAGGAACAACAGAGAAGCACATTAAACCCCTGTACTTACGTGTTGGACAACTTAACTTTTTTTTTAGGTGGATGAATGGACTCTACTATACAATTACATGCTACATGCATCATCTCATTGTCATCCTTTAAAAAAGTACCTGTTGGGCCAGCTGAGGCAACAATGACAACTGCAACAAAAATGACAACTGCAACAAAAAATAGCTGGGCGTTGTGGCAGGCGCCTGTAGTCCCGGCTACTTGGGAGGCTGAGGCAAGAGAATTGCTTAAGCCCAAGAGTTTGAGGTTGCTGTGAGCTGCGATGCCATGGCACTGTACCGAGGGCGACATAGTGAAACTCTGTCTCAAAAAAAAAAAAAGTACCTGTTTAAAAAACTCAAATGCAAGCATTGTCTAGATAAAACTTAACTGGTCTATTTATGATTATTATAGAACTGTTCATGAAATCTTTTGACTTGCATGAATGTTTATATCTCTTTTGCATTAAAAATTCCCACTGGAAGGAAAATGGAAAGAAAAAAACTCTGTTGATATCTGTTTTGTCTCCTATTTTTCCATTTCCTGTCATATGTTAAGATCACTTTTACTGTCTTGGAAAAAATAGTATTAAATTCAGATTTCTAAGAACAACAAAGAAAAAATAAGGTATGTTCTTGAGTCCTGTGGATCTTTGATAATATCTGATTTCATGGAATGCCATTGTACCAGGCTTGTAGCTAAGAGTTTTCATTGTCCTGTTAAATGAAAGTGTGCTCATGCCAGCAACTTTTGTAGGGAATTATCTTCTAGGTGTTTTTCCTCTAGTTGATTGGCAGGCAATCTCTTTCTCATTACCCAAGGTGGAGAGAAAGCCATGTGGTCCAGCTCTTATGGCTGGAGCTGGGTGAATGTGAGGTGGCCAGGCTTTAGAAAGTAATGGTGGTGGTGGCTGAGTCCAATTTATACATGTTGTCTTCCCAAGGATAAAATGCAGATATGAAGCTTTGATTTTGCGACCCCAAGGCTGGTCAAATGTGCCCATCTTGTAGATCCTAGATTCTTTTATTAAAAGGATTTGTTCTGTAAAATTTGGATTCAGTCAAAAGGCCGCATTTAAGGATCTAAAAGACCACACATGTGGCCCCCAAGCTCACAGTTCCCCACCCCTCATCTGGAAACTTCCAGTGTTCCACTCTCTGCGTCCCATCTCCCATGTACATACAGATGACATTTCATAATGGGATTGCCACAGCCTACACTCTGTGTAGGATTTTTGTGTATACTTCACAAACACTCACTATGTACCATGCTTAATAGATGTGGACACTTGGGAGAAGTCATATAATCTCCAAGATTACAAACAATTTAATGAGAGGAAAAAGCCGGGTTGCACCCAGTTTGAGAAGATGTGAAATGGCTTGCTTACCTGGGAACAACGTTAGGCAGAGGCAAGTCTTTACCTGAGTCTCAGAGGATAAGTAGGAGAAATACAAGCAAGTGAGATTTTGGGGGGGGGGTATGTCTCTTTGGACAATGGTTGTCAGTGGGGGGCCAATCCCTCCCTCTTCCCCTCCTTCTCCTTCCTCTTCCCCCCTTCCCCTCCTCTCCAGACATTAGACAATGTCTGGACACATTTTGGTTGTCATAACTTAGGGAAGGGAGGTGCTACTGGCATCTAGCACAGAGAGGCCAGGGACACTGCTCAAGATCCTACAGCACACAGGACGGCCCCATGACTAAGTCAGCAGCAGCAAGGGTGAGAAACTCTGCAGTAGGAGAAATAAGTGATCTTTAAAGGAATTGAAGTTTCAGGGAGCATAAACAGGTCGGAAAACTAACACAGAGGTGCCTACTAATGAGAGATAAAGTAGAAGAAGAAAAAGAACCAAGTTCTTTTATGCTGTATGGAGATAAGAATGCCTAGAAGCATTAGGAAGCCCCCAGAGGTCTATCATATTTAAAAAAAAATTAAAGTAATATGTACTTTTATCTAGAGAATGCTAATAGGTTGTTTAAATAATCTCATTATTGGGATTACATGCCATTCATTTTCTTTTTTACTTACTAAGATTTTTGTCCTAAACATCATGTAATGTGTATGTGTATTTGCCACAAGCGTTATTTTTTATAATAAAATATTATAAATTTTAATTTATTCCAGAAAAGCTAATCATAAAAATTAAACCATTAAAGAGCAATGAGAAAATGTGTGGGATTATTTTATCACATCCTGGGAAAAGGAAAGCCTTTTTCAGCATAACAGCAAGAAAAAACTCCATGAAAGAGAATACCCTGGGGTTTTACTACATAAAAACTGAAAACAGTATTTAGAAAAATTACAAGGAAATAAGGAGAACTTTGTTAAATGTAAAATAATGGAAGAAATCATACTGGAAATGATTGATTTTACTACATTATTCTTCAAATATCTGTGAATCAAATGTGTTCAACAAAATGAAAAGGCTAAAGGGCACTGTGAAAAAAACTTCGGTATCAAAAGTAATTATAATTCAATAAGAAAAACCCTATAACATCTAAATATGAAAAAATTAGAAAAAGGCATAGATTCTTGGTATGCACACAAATAGATAATAATCATCATAAAATCATTTAACTGCACTAGTAATGAAATACATACATATTAAAATAATAAGAAATAAATATTTTACTAAATAAGCAAGATGAAAGAAAAACTAACCACATAATGCTCAATTTTGGAGAAGTTGAAGTAAGATCAACCCTTTCATATATTTGGCGGAGATTGAAACTTGAAAAACATTTTACAGAGCAATTTGGCAACATGTGAAGAGTCTGGAAAAACTCTATAACTTGTGGCTTAATAATTACACTTTTAGGAATCTATCCTGAAGAAATAAACAGAGGTAATAATGAGAGATTATGTACAGCTATTCACCAGTGATGCTCTCATAAGAACAAAAAAATAAGGAACAACCTATATGCCCAAGAAGAAGTGAAAAAACAAATTAGGGCACTTCCATATAATGTAAATAAATGTATTTTTTGATAAATTTTAATAACAAGGAAGAAATGCTCACGGTATATTAAGAAAACAAGATGCAAAAATATTTTTTATTTTTGGCTGGGCTTGGTGGCTCACGCCTGTAATCCTAGCACTCTGGAAGGCTGAAATGGGTGGATTGCTTGAGCTTAGGAGTTTGAGACCAGTTTGAGCAAGAGCGAGATCCCAGCTCTAAAAATAGCCGGGCATTATGACAGGTACCTATAGTCCTTGAAGGCTGAGGCAAGAGGATCGCTTGAGCCCAAGAGTTTGAGGTTGCTGTGAGCTATGACCGACTGAGGGCAACAAAATGAGACTGTCTCCAAAAAAAAAAAGTTCTATTTCTATTTGGTCTCAAATGTCATGTAAATACTGTTGAGTGTGTGTGTGTGTGTGTACTAGGATAGCGTGACTGGAACTCAAATATCCTATTCTGTGTAGTTAGAATAGACCAGTGTAGTTAGGAAGACCTCTGTCTTGAAGGCCTTTCTATAAATTTTGGGAAATGGGACCTACCTAACTGCATTAAATGCTTATGGACACCTGATTAATTCTCTCAACCACCAACCTCATCTGTCTGGGGCCCAGGAGGAAACAAGGTTGTAATGTGTGTCCTAACGTGTTCAGACATGTCTAATAAACTTCAAGTGCACCAGAGAGAAACCTGCTTACAGGGACAATAGAGACTCCCTAGGCAGCCATCACCATATTCAAGCAGGAACAGTGCTAGCTTTGGTATCTGGGCTCCATGGAAGTCGTGGGAGGTTGAGCAGGAGCAGGGATTCTGAGGCTAGGGCAGGCTGGAGTATTTATACTTCCTGGGAAGGAAAAGGCTGAGTGGTGAAATTAGAGGAACTGCCTCAAAAACGTCGAGGGACCTCCCACAAGGGGTGAATGGCAAAATGAAATACCTATGCCATCAAGGGCCTGACCCTCTTGAAACTGCCCTTTATAAAATTATTAAAGGGCCACAAGGTGGGAACTGTCATAGGGGCCTGAACTCTGCAAAGGCATAGGCATTATATATATAACCAATCGCTGTTCCTACCTTGCTATCCCATCATTGCTTACTCCCAGGGAGTCATATAGCTGATGGTCATAAAGATTCTTTTGTTTATTTGTTTTTGAGATGGGGACTTACTTTGTTACCTTTGATAGAGTGCTGTGGTGTCATAGCTCACAGCAACCTCAAACTCTTGGGCTCAAGCCATCCTCTTGCCTCAGCCTCCCAAGTAGCTGGGACTATAGGTGCCAAAATACCTGGCTATTGTTTTTAGAGATGAGGTCTTGCTCTAGTTCAGGCTGGTCTTGAGCTCCTGAGCTAAGGCAATCCACCTGCCTCAGTCTCCCAGAGTGCTAGGATTGCAGGCATGAGCCACTGCACCTGGCCTGGTCATATTCTTAGCTGTCTTCATTGCTCCCATAGATAACATCACCCTTGTGAAACTTTGGCTAGTTTTTGAGATATCTTCCAGATCCAGCATTCTGGTGGACCAGCTGACCCACCCAGATAGGTAGCCCATACCAAAGAATTGATTCAATTGGTCTTATGACACCTACGCAGGAACTAACTCAGCACAAGAGGACAAGAAAACAATTTCTACACCCGCTATCATTCCACCCAGAACCAGGCCAATTAGGAGACCCAATTGCCTAGTCCTTTGCCTGCCAAACTGTCTTTAAAAATGCTCTTTTTCAAATTCTCAAAGAGACAGATTTGAGAATTTTTCTTGTCTCCTTGCATGGCACCTGCTATATTAAACTCTTTCTCTTCTATAGCACCTGCTGTCTCAGTATATTGGCTTCTCTAAAGCAGTGGGCCATGAACATAGTTGGGCTGTTACACTCTCAGTGAGGGAAATCCACTTTGTAAAATCCTGGGTATTGGAAGGGCAGGCATTTCCCTACAAGCCAAGAGAGACATAGAGGCAAGTGGAAGTGGCAAGAAGCTTATGTAATCAGTGGCAACAAAGAGAGTGAAGAGAGGCAGTGCTGGTGAGGAGTGGGCGGACATGGGTGGCTGAGCAATCTGTCAACAACACAATGCACTAGGGGTGTGGGGCCCAAGCAGCAGTGGCAGCAAAGGGTTCATGGACTGGTGAAAACCTGAGCTGGTGCAGTGAATCCCAGGCTGCATGTAGAGGCCCTTCTTAGAAGAGAGACAACCATCTCTCATTGAGGACTCCCAGGGACAAAACAGAAGGATGTGTCTTGCCATTTGTTAGATGGCACTAATCATCCTTTGGATGAAGGTGAGTCCCTGGCTGGCCAATCATATTTTAGAGACTTCACCTTGTGTTATTTGAATTCTAATGTAATGAGTAACCACTATCCTTAGACTAGAGTCTGGAGATCCCCCCCTCAATGTGGTTGGCAAATCACTAGCTGAATGGATCCACAGTGACCCAATAACAACTGAATGGTCTTGCTGGCTTTAGGGACACCCCAAAGAAAGAAAAAATATTTCAAACTACAGGGATTTGGTCTTCATTAGTCTCCAAGGCAAGGCAGGAAAGTTAAACCTGGAAACTTTTCCAGAATGAGTTGGAAAAAAGTAGGTGTAGTTACAAGGGAGAGTAGGTATAGTTACAAGGACATTTTCCATTCCAATAGACAGAAACAAGGCAAATTTACTTAAAAACAAAATATGGGTTCAGGTAATGGAAGCATTCGGGGGTATTGGGCTCAGTTGACTCAGAGGGAACATCTACAGGTTTCAAGTTGACAGTTTCCACCTCTTGGTTCTTCTTTCTTGATTGTTATTGATAATTCCATTCTCAGCTTTAAGAGCAGGCATTACAGGGTTTTGCTCTTGGTAGAATGCTGTGGTGTCACAGCTCATAGTAACCTCAAAGTCTTGGGCTGAAATGATTCTCTTGCCTCAGCCTCCATGTAGCTGGGACTACAGGCGCCCACCACAATGCCTGGCTATTTTTTTGTTGCAGTTGTCATTGTTATTTAGCAGGGCCAGGCTGGGTTCGAACCAGCCAGTCCCTGTGTATGTGGCTGGCACCCCAACCACTGAGCTATGGGGGCTGAGCCACATTAGAGAGTTTAAAGCAACCTTGGGCTGGGGTGGGTTGGCAGTCCTTAATTACCTAATGGCTCTTTGGTCCATGTTTAGTATTCTGTATCATTTTAATTCATTTCACCAAAAGATGGCTCTATTACATTGTCCTTCTATTTAGTCTGTCTTCAAATAAGGAAACAGGGATGACAATAAAATGAAAGGTTAAGGCGCTCTCCCTACCCTACCACAGGGAGGACACCTGAGTCTTTCTTTCATTTAACACTAGAGATATCAACTTGCGTGAAAGATGAACTTCCCTCCCAACTTCAGGGAACTCAGCCAATGCTAAATGTGGTCTTCAGGGGGTAGTTCGCAGCCTCTTTCTGAAACTCTCTGCTGCTGAAATACTCTGAAGGCATACAACCAAAAATGTCTCTTGAGGAAAACAAACAAACAAATAAACAAAAAATATAATCTCCAAACCAAGTCTAACATAAATGTCAGAGAGAGAGAGAGAGACATACAGAGTTAAATGTAAATTCTTCCATATATTTGGTGTGTAATGTTGGACAAATCTTCAAGCCACATTCTACTCTTTTCCAAGAGGAGAGAGTTATTCTCATCTCTGTTTTCTAACGCACCTTACACCTATTTTGTCTCCATAAGATTTCCTTCAGGAGGGATCTTATTTCCTTCGTTTTACCAAATAGGAAAGAGAAGTTTGGAGAAGTAACTTGCCTGGAAGTTGAACGCAGCTCTGCCTTGCTCCGGGGAGGGTGATTGTACATTCCTTCTGAGAGGTAAGATTCCAGAAAGTTCTACAAAGCTGATTCAAGGGCAAAGGGCAGAATTGTATCTCTGGTTCAGGATCCCTCAGCTCAATTGCGTACCCAGGTTGAGTGTCTCTTTGTGGATTTAAGGAGCCCTGCTCTGTGTTCACAAGTAGGTGTTGCCAAGGTCAGCCAGGGACAGAAGTTGGAGCCATAGGAAAATAGAAGGTGAAGGTAGAAGAGGGGCTGAAGGTGCTTTGGGGACAAGGAGTAATTCTGACAGGAGACTTTTCACTAGGGAAGCCAGACAAAAATTGTGTTCAGCTCAGTCTCAGCTGTTTCTAACAGTTGGTTCCTCTGCCTTCTGTGTCTCCAAACTTTGGTCTTTGTTTTCTTATTTTTTCCTACACATTTTTTCTCCAATATAGATTTATCCCCTTCCTCATTGTTACTTCTTTTATGTTTCTCCTTATTGGGTGGTTTTTCAAGAAAAACTTTGAATGTCTGATTGTTATAACTTCTCATTGATTTTAATTCTTTATTTCAAACCATATATATTTTTGTCTTTTTATCTCAGCCTTGTTTTATTAGAATTTTAACAAAAGAAACATTTTCTCTTTAGTGTCTAGTCTTTTAATTTTCTCCCACCTTTTTATCACACTGTTTTATTTTATTTACTTTTTATTCACACTATTTTATTTTATTTTATTTACTTTTTATACATATGACCATTTCCCAAAGTCCTGGAGACTTACCAACCGAATGAGGCAGAGAGTGAGGTCCCAGTAGCTGCTCCATACAGAAAGGAGCAGCTTTAAGGCTGAAGCTGCGTCCATCCGGAGAAGAAAAAGACCATTCTCTTATGGGAGAGCAAAGTGATTTCTCCTCACATGGAGGCAAAAAAGTGATTTTCTGAAGTCTCTGTGTGGGCCACCAGATGATAGGTGTGAAAAAAAAGCAGGGATGCTTAGTTGGTGCATTGGGCGGGATGAAAAAAGAATTTGTCTAGGCCAAGATTAGTATATAAAAGTATAAATTTAGTGGTGCTGTGGCTCAGTGGGTAGGGTGCCAGCCACATGCACCAGGTCTGGTGGGTTCAAGCCCAGCTTGGGCCAGCTAAACAACAATGACAACTGCAACAACCACAAAAAAAAAAAATAGCTGAGCATTGTGGTGGGCGCCTGTAGTCCCAGCTACTTGGGAGGCTGAGGCAGGAGAATCACTTGAGCCCAAGAGTCTGAGGTTGCTGTGAGCTGTGATGGTACTGCACTCTACAGAGGGCGACATAGTGGGACTGTGTCTCAAAAAAAAAAAAAGTATAAATTTATTTTATATTGGAGAGAAGAAGAGAGTGAGGGGGAGAGATGAGAAAGAGAGAGCGAGAAGAAAGCAGAGCAGGGAGGTGGCACGGCATCCCAGAGAAAGAAAGGAAGAATGCCTGTCTCACCCATCACATTTCAGCATTTCATCTTTCACCCTAAACTTATACATTTATGTGGCTCACGTGGCTAAGGCGCCAGCCACATACATCAGAGCAGGTGGGTTCAAATCCAGCCCGGGCCCGCCAAACAACAATGACAGCTACAACCAAAAAATAGCCGGGCGTTGTGGCAGGCACTTGTAGTCCCAGCTACTTGGGAGGCTGAGACAAGAGAATCACCTAAGTCCAGGAGTTGGAGGTTGCTATGAGCTGTGCACTCTACTTGAGGCTTTGTCTCAAATAATAATAAGTTTATGTAAAATATGTATAAAACTAAAAAGTCAAATGCTCCCTCCTTCATTCCATTCCCTAGAGACTGGGTGATTCAGTTTGTTTTTTTCTTTTTTTCTGGTAAACCAGTAAATCATCTAAGCCTACTTGTTTTTTTATAAAACTGAAATCACACTATACTCACTGTCCTGCAGTTCCATTTCACTTACATAGTATGATTGTTCTCATTTTAAGCCTTATTTGTTTCCTTTATTTTTTCCTCTCTATAACTTAGAGGAAAGAAAACTCATCATTCTTATTATTTACTCCATGTTGTATATTTTTGTTATTTATGGGGGTGTAATATTCTGCTATGTCAAGTGATTTTCTTTTTCCTTCTTGTGTTTTCCCTTATTTTTCCCATACAGAATGACCTTCTCCCTTTGGGGGGATCAGAAATGAAGCATCTGTTGCCTGAAGGGAGAGCGGCGCAGCAGAAGGGATTTTGAGCTTCTAAAGCTTAGATTGTGGTCTATACCATAGACGAAGGCCATTTGCTTAGCTGAATTCTCTTGCTGTAGAAGAAGATAAATATTCCCTGGGCTCGAGCAGAGAAGAATAGAAGAGAAAGCATGAGAACAAGACAGAGGCGTGGGCCTTTGAGAGGGGAAAGGGACATTAACGGGACTGTGTTATGGAACACTATGGGCTAAATGCATCTCCTCCACTCCCTGCAAATTCATAGTTGAAGTGCTAGCCCCCAGCATAGCTGCATTCGCAGTAAGGAAGGAATTAAAGTCAGTCGAGGTCATACAGGCAGAACAGTTCTCTGGATGCCCTTAGATCCACCTGACCCCCACCTCCCCAACCCCACCCCTATCTTGCTTGTAGTTCTCTCAGGCCTGCTAGTTGACACGTACATGTGGTGCATATCTGGTCTGCGAGAATTAAGTCATCTTAAAGGAGGTGGTCAATGTGGGGTGGTGGTCAACTGAGGGGGTTCTACTATAATAGAAATTGCAGCCCAATAGCACAAAGTCATTATAAATATGACATTCATTATCATTCGACAGTCATTACTAAAGCATGCTCTGGGAATGTAACATCTTACTATCACGAAGGGCTGGCCATAACAGCCTGGGCTCTGCTCCTGTCCCAGCGAGGGTGTCCTTCAATGCTTTAACCTAGTGATCATGTGCCCTTGAGGTATAAAACCCAGAATGGGCTGCTTTTCAGGGTCCCCCAGCTGTGTGCAAATGGGGCACGTGCAGACAAGACTACACCTGTCACAGGCAGCTCTCCTGAGCCTGGGGGGACTGGCTCATCCTATATCCTAGGGTTCTGTTGCCCTGTGCTATCGTTCTGTGATAATGTTGCTTTGTTTAACATGTGTGAGTGTTCTGTCTCACTGTACTTGTAACAAGACAGTAACTTGTAACATAAAGAGATGGTCAACATAAGGACATAGGCCTGCTAGTTGACACGTACATGTGGTGCATATCTGGTCTTCAAAAATTAGGTCATCTTAAAGGAGGTGGTCAATGTGGGGTGGTGGTCAACTGAGGGGGTTCTACTATAATAGAAATTGCAGCCCAAGATGTAATGGGCTGAAGTGGTAACCAATGCACAGTGAAGCTGTTTGGCAATAAGGGTAGGGACCTGATCTGAAAGGATTAGCATTCTTATAAAAAGAGACAGCAGAAAGAATCAAGATCATCTTATGTGTTTATTATTTGGGGGTATTACATTTTTTTTCAGATAGAATTGTCTTAATTCATTTTAATCTTTCCTTTAGTAATGACTGTCGAACGATAATGAATGTCATATTTATAATGACTTTGTGCTCTTAATCTAGCCTAAATGAATCTTAATAAAACAAAGGAAAGTTAAAAAAAAAAAAAAAAGAAGAGACACCCAGAAGTTTGCTTTCTGCTTCCCACGTGCATGCACAGAGGGAAGGCTGTGTGGGGACACCGCCTCAAATCGCACAAGAAACCCGTCTCTGACAGAACTTGATCTTGACTTTACAACCTCCAGGTTAGAAAATAAATTCTTGTTAGGGCATGAAGTCTGTGGTATTTTGTTATGGTAGCCCAACCAAACTCCAAAGACAGGTTTGGAGGGACCTCAGGAAGGAGGCAATTCTCAGTCACTCATTCAACAAATACTTAATGAGGACCAACCATAGGCCAGGCACAGGATATAGCCATGAACCCACAGCCTCAGTTCTTGCTCGCATCCAGTGTATCAGGCAGCGGCCATGTTTGACAGCAATATAGCCTAGTGCTGGTGGCTTTGTGGTAGGACTGAGCCTGTCTTCACATTTCCTGTTGCCCCAGAAGAGTGGCATGGGAGAGCCTCGGAGATGAAGCAGAAAGAGAAAATGGAAGAGAAAAGAAAAGAAAGAGAAAAAAAAATGATTGTGAGTGCCAGATCATCCCCTGTCTGATGATCCTGACTCTTTTTTTTTGAGACAGAGTCTCACTTTGTCGCCCTTGGTAGAGTGCTATGGCATCATAGCTCACAGCAACCTCAAACTCTTGGGCTCAAGCAATTCTCTCACCTCAGCCTCCCGAACAGCTGGGACTACAGGCACCTGCCACAACGCCCGGCTATTTTTAGAGATGAGGTCTGGGTCTGGCTCGGGCTGGTCCCAAATTTGTGATCTCAGGCGATCCGCACACCTTGAGCTCCCAAGTGGTAGGATTACAGGCATGACCCACCACGCCTGGCCCTTATGTCCCTGACTTTTTTTCACACATTGTCTGTTGGACTGAGCTACTCAGAGGCCAGCTCATCCAGTGTTTCTCAAACTTCAGGGTGCATCTGAATCTTCCAGAGCAGCAGTCAGGAACCTTTTTTTGCATTAGGGACGGGTTTCATGGAAGATCATTTTTCCATGGACTGAGGTGGGGGGATGGTTTCAGGGTGATTCAAGTACATCACATCCCTACCTCGGATCATCAGGCTTAGATTCTCCTGCTGATGGTGCAACCTAGGTCCCTCACATGCACAGTTCACAATAGGGCTCACACTCACATGACAGGAGACAGAACTTAGGTAGAGATGCAGGCCATGGGGAGCAGCTGTAAACACAGATGAAGTTCCCTGGCTTGCCTGCGGCTTGCCTCCTGTGTGCAGCTGGGTTCCTAGCAGGCCATAGACCAGCACTAATCCTTAACCTGGCTGTTGGGGACTGCAGGCCTAGAGGGCTTGTTAAAGCATAAAATTACTGGTCTCCTCCCTTAGAAATTCTGACAGAGGGGGACTAGGAAGGGTCCAAGAGTCTACATCTCTATCAAACACTCAGGCATTGCTGATGTAGCTTAGTCCACAGTGTATGAAGCTCTGACCCGCTGTGATTCTTTAAATAGATGCCCACAGAGTTGAAATGTCCCAACCAGAATCATACAGAGAGTCAGTACAGGAGATAGCCTCAAGGATTTGTTTTGGCTTTTACAGGATAATACACCCATCCCTGGGCTGATCTCACTGAGTCTACTGGGGTTGGGCAATGCAAAGCTCTGATTGGCCAGGCCTGAGTTACAGGCCACCTGTGGAGCTGAGAGTAGAGTCGGTTCCATCAGAATCATACGTTCTTAAAGTAAGAGAAACTTGTTCCCACTGACAACTCTGAACTGTGTTGTGTTTTACCCACAAACTACTTCTGACACCAAGTGAGAGGAGGCTTTTTTCCATGCCAACCAATTCCTTTATCCCAGCTGGGTGTCTGACAATTTTATTCAATTCTGACAGTATGTTCCAAGAATTAACTAACATCAGACCCCACAAGTTTAGGGCTTTGCCTCACGAGACTGCCCCCATTTCAGACGCCAAGCATAAGTCCTAGGTCGCTGGTATTACCGACCAACCAGAGATAAGTCAGATGTTCCCTAGATCCCTCTTTGGGCTCAATAATTTGCTGGAACGGCTCACAGAAGTTAGGAAAATAGTTTTCTTACTAGATTACTGGTTTATTCCAAAGGCTATTAACTCAGGAAGAGACAGAAGAGATGCAGAAGGCAGCGTTTGGAGGAACAGGTGAGGGGCTTCCGTGGCCTCCCTTGGCACATCAGCCCCCCAGCACCTGGGTGTGTTCATCAACATGGTGAGATGGAGGAGGGACTCCTCTTAGAACCTGCTGCCCACTCCTCCTTCCACCATGGAAATAAAGAAAAGTCTTGGGTCCCTTCAAGAGAAATTCCAGGCACCTAGCTAGCCTTAAAAAGTGGATGAGCAACCTTATAGGCAAGAAGATAATAACAATGACTTCTCCAGCAAGCCAGAGTCACAAGCTATTCTGGTTCCCTGTAGAACCTAAAACACATCTGAACATATGTTCTTAAGTCATTTTTTAGAAACCCCTACCAGGTAGAAACCTCAAATAAGGGGGAACTGAGGACTGAACTCTGACTGAATAGGCCTCAGTCTGTTTTCTTTTCTTTTTTTTTGGAGACAGAGTCTCATTTTGTCACTCTGGGTCTCTGGGTAGAGTTCTGTGACATCATAGCTCACAGCAACCTCAAACTCTTGGGCTCAAGCAATCCTCTTGCCTCAGGTTCCTGAGTAGCTGGGACTACAGGTGCCCGCCACAACGCCCGGCTAGTTTTTCTATTTTTAGTAGAGATGGAGTCTTGCTCTTCTGGTCTTGAGCTCAAGCCTCTCAGAGTACTGGGATTATAGGTGTGAGCCACCTCTCCTCCATCTGTTCTTTGTTCTAAATTTCTTTCCGAGGGCCTGGAGGGAACCACACCCATGGGCCAAACCAATGGATAACCTTTGTGTATTGGTTTACTATTTTTGCCTCCAATTTCTGCTCTCTTGAGATGTACTCATGCCTTTAAAAATCCCTGCTTATCATTCATTGGGGAGTTAGGTCTTAAGCATGAGCTATCTGTTCTATTTGCATGGTGCTTTGCAATCAATGTTCCTTTCTCTTTCTGCAAATCTCATGGTCAGTGTCTGGCTTTACCACAGAATGGACCCCAGTTTGGTTGGGTAACACTAGTACCTATCTCTAGGAACCCCATTGTTTTTTTCTGAGCTAGGACCTCACTGTGTTGCTCAGGCAGGAGTGCAGTGGCGCAGTCATAGCTCGTCGCAGCTTTGAACTTCTGGGCTCAAGTGATCCTCTTGCCTCAGCCTCCACAAGTAGCTGGGACTACAGGGATGAGCCACTGTGGCTGAACCCCATTGTTTAGGGGCTTTTACGGAGGTTTCATTACATAGACATGATTGATTAGACCATCGGTGGTTTGTAATTAACTCCATCTCTAGCCACTCTTCCTTCCCTGGAGGTCAAAGGTAGGGCTGAAAGTTCCAACCCTCTCATCACACTGGATGGCTTCTCTGGCAACCAGTCCCCCACCCCCCTACCTGAAGCTGCCCAGGGGACCACCAAGAGAAGCCTCATTAGAGTGAACTCAAGTGTGGCTGAAAAGCCTTATTGAGAATAACAAAAGATGCGCCTATGGTTTCTATTACTTGGGAAATTTCAAGGGTTTTAGAAGCTCTGGTGCCAGGAACTGGGGATGAAGACCAAATATATATTTCTTATTATATCACAAAATCACAGTTCGCCAAGTGAAAACAAGGGGAAGTGAGGCAAATGGTTGCTGTGCGGCCGGAAACAACACATTCCTTTTTCTTTCTTCTCCTTTTTTTTTTCTTTTAAGAGTTCAGCTTTTTATTGAACATGTTATAAAAGAGGTTTAGTCAAAAAGACCAAAGCCCATGTCATCGTCAGGCTCCTCTGATCCTTCTTTCTTTACTCCCACTTTCTCCTCCTTGGCTGGGGCAGCAGTTGGGGGAGGGCAGGACCTTCTGCTGGTGCAGCGTCAGCTGCCAGGTCCCCCGCCCTGTGTTGTATAATCACACCAGACAAGTCTGGTACAATTTTCTATTTTTATTTATTTATCTCTTAGAGTCCGTTTCACTCTGTTGCCCAGCTGGAGTGCAGTGGTGTGATTACAGCTCACTGTAATCTCGAACTCCTAGGCTCAAGCCATCGTCCTGCGTCAGCTTCCTGAGTAACTAGGACTACGGGCACGTGCCACTGTGCCTTGCTAATTTAAAAAAATATTTTGTAGAGATGGGGGTCTTGCTGTATTGCCTGGGCCAGTCTAGAATCCTAGCCTCCAGTGATCCTCCTACCTCGGCCTCCTAAAGTGGTGGAATTATAGGCATGAGCCACCACCCCCAGGCAGGGCTTAACTTTTCTGTTACACAGTTGTGAGCTGTTTTTCAGTTGCCATGGCCCACAAGTTGAAGGTCATGTAACCTGAGCCTGCCCAGATGAACCAAGTAAGCAACCATGAGAGGAACCTATGTGCTCAGATAGAGGGCGGAGCAGAGATAAATTAGGTGGACACAATATTGTTGGATCCAGGATCTAATCAGACTGAGCCCTGGATGCTGTCAGATGCTGCCTTATTATCCTCTTGTTCAGAGACACACTGCTTTGGGAACTATCCACCATGTGGTCTTTACTTGTGCAAAGTAATAACCACCCCCCTTGCCATAACCAACTTGGCTGAGTCTATTGACTTGATACTCACTAACTGTACAAACCCCTCTGTTTGGGAGGTAACAATTGCAGGTGAGACTCCTGACCTTGACAGTGGTCAGGGGCTTTGCAAACAAGTCAGGTTCAACATTTACACCAGCCAATGGAGGCAACACATTCTATACTACACAGACCCTAAAGTAATGAGGAGAGTCTAATGGGCTGCTCAGATAAATCCACACCCTACCTTTGAGCATCAGCCCTGAGAGATCTTGTCCATGTTCAAAATCCCAATTGCCCTGCAACATTGGGAAAGTTACATAACCACAGCTATAAAAAGGAGAAAATATCAGTAACTATGGGGTGGTTATGATAACTGAATGAGAAGATAACATAAAAAACCTTTAGCTAGGTGCCTGGTATGTTGCAAGGGTTGACAAAACAGGCCCTCCTTGTCTGGAGGAGGTGGGAGAGGCAATATAGTCTCTGATCCCGTCTGACAGCTTACTACCTACTGTGGAGCCCAACTTTCTAAACAGAGTGTAAACTTCATGTTCAAACCCTGGCACAGCCTTGGTGCCCATAGCTCAATGGTTAGGGCACTGGCCACATACACCACAAGGCTGGCAGGTTTGAACCCAGCCCGGGCCTGCCAAACAATGACAACTACAACAAAAATATAGCCGGGCATTGTGGCAGGTGCCTAAAGTCCCAGCTACTCGGGAGACTGAGGCAAGAGAATCACTTGAGCCCAAGGATTTGAGGTTGCTGTGAGCTGTGATGCCACAGCACTCTACTGAGGGTGACATAGTGAGGCTCTGTCTCAAAACAAACAAACATACCGTGGCACAGAACAAAACAATGTTATTTAGGAAACTCAGGAAATTCTTTTGATTATGTTCACGTCTGTAGCCAGGTCAGGGATTATTTGTTCTTCCTTTTTTTTTTGTTTTTTTTGTTTTTTTTGTTTTTTGATGCTGACAGTCCTGGGGAGGAGGGTTGTCAGAAAGGGGATCTTCAGGCAAGGGATCTTTTCATTCCCTTGAGATACATTTAACTTTCAGCCAAGTGCCACTGTGGGAGAGCCTGTGAGTCTCTGCAGGAGCAGGAACCATAGGTTGACCTATTGACTCTGGGGCCAGGACACAGGTGCCCATCTGACATCTGATGGGCCTCAGGCAGCACCCACCTGCCCCCACATGCTACTTCGCTTAGTGCCTGCCACCATAACTCTCATGACGATGGCTTCTGAGTAGCAAGGGCTGGGGTGGGGACCGGGAGTCAAAAGGACCTTTTGCAGGGATGTTCCCATTTGGGTTGGAAGGGTGGGTGAGACTAAAAATACCACCTACGTGACATATTTACTCTGCTCTTGTTAATACCCCAGAGAGATTGCCAAGAGTCACTGCCACCAAGCCTGTGATTAAAGCATAATAACCACTTTCATGTTTATAAATTTTGTCCTTGATATCAGAGAGGAGTATTTTTAGGCTGGAAGTTAGAGCTAGCAATCCCATTTGCAGGAATGTGGATTTAAGCAAGTATCTTTTCTTTCTTTCTTTTTTTTTTTTTGTAGAGACAGAGTCTCACTTTATCGCCCTCAGTAGAGTGCCCTCGGTAGAGTGCCGTGGTGTCACACAGCTCACAGCAACCTGCAGCTCCTGGGCTTAGGCGATTCTCTTGGCTCAGCCTCCGGAGTAGCTGGGACTACAGGTGCTAACCACAACATCCGGCTATTTTTCTGTTTTTTTGCAGTTCGACCGAGGCCGGGTTTTAACCCGCCACCTTCGGTATATGGGGCTGGCGCCCTACTCGCTGAGCCACAGGTGCCGCCCGCAAGTATCTTTTCTTAAGGCTCGTTTCCTCGGACGCAGCCACAAGGCCAGAAGGGAGCTGTCCTTTGGAGTCAAATCAGGAGCTTCCAGGCACCATGTCTCAATCCCTATGGGAAGCTAATCACAGCAGGGCGCACATCCCACGCTGCCAGGGCACCTCCATAAACATGGGGCACTCTTCTATCCTCTCTACTCCATAGGGGAATGAATTCATTCATTCACCATCCATCCATTCATTCAGCTGTTTCTTAACAAATTCATTCAACACATACTCCTCTTAAGTGGACATGGCCTCTGCTTTCACAGAGCTTCCATTCTGGTGGTGGTGGCTGACGAGAGGACGAGATAATTAACAGACAAAAGCACAGTTTGTACCGAGTAATATGATGGAAATAAACAGGGAGAAAAGCACCATAGGACCTGGGGCGGCAGAGCCACTTGGGCTGGTGAGATGAAGGAGGTAAGATGTGAACCGAGGAGCCAGCCACCTGAAGAGCTAAGCTCTCTGCTTCTGCTCTGCCGACCCAGGTGCCCTTCTCCGCCCTCCCTCCTAACCCTCCTCCTGTGCTTGGTTCCCGGGTAAGCGTCTTCAACCCCTCCGTGAACCTGCTGTAACTGAAACTTGACTTCCTCCAACGTCTGTTCTTCCTCTTGCCAGGGCAGAAGCCGGGGGTGTTGGAGCTCTTGTTCCTGGCACTCTTTCCACCAGTGTGCAAATATCCTCCCTCCTTCCAGATGCCACCTGTCTGATGGTGCCACGCCCTCGCTCTCACCACGGTGGCGCTCCCACCTCCTAGACCTTCCGCTTCATTCACTGAAGGCTTAGGGACCCGCTGCACAGTCTTTATTTTCCAACCCAATATTGACACTCACCTGAATTATTCATACAGTGTTTTAGCCAAATATTTCTCTGACTTTCTTGAATTTTTTTTTTTTTTGTAGAGACAGAGTCTCACTTTATCACCCTCAGTAGAGTGCCGTGGTGTCACACAGCTCACAGCAACCTGCAACTCCTGGGCTTAGGCGATTCTCTTGCCTCAGCCTCCCGAGTAGCTGGGACTACAGGCGCCCGCCACAATGCCCACCTGTTTTTTTTGTTTTGCAGTTTGGCCGAGGCCACGTTCGAACCTACCACTCTCAGTGTATGGGGCTGTCGCCCTACTCCCTGACCCACAGGCACCGCCCAACTTTCTTGATTCTTTTGGCTTTTACCTCCACTCCACTGCACCACTTTTTCACAGCCACAACTTGGGCCACATGGGTTCTATCCTAAAAATCTTAAACTGAGTGTGAGGGTGGACATCTGCAGTCCTCACTACTCAGGAATCTGTGGTGGGAAGACCACTTGAACCTAGGAGTTGGAGTCCAGCCTGGACAACACAGTGAGATGCCCAACTTTAAACAAAAAAACCAAACTTAATGTTTTATAGCATACTCTAAACACAGTAAAACATGGCTTGTGCAAGCTGATTTCTCAGCATAGTATCGCAAGTAAAAGAAATTACTATTCTGTCTCCTGAGAACCATGAAAAGTACTAGAAGTCCTTTCCAAATGGGTCTTGAAATAGCCACAAAGGAAGTGGGAGGTATACAGTAATCCCCCCTGAGCCCCAGTTTCACTTGTCTGTGGTCAACCACAGTCTAAAAATAGGTAAGTACAGTACAATAAGATATTTTGAGAGAGAGAGCACATTCACATAACTTTTGTTACAGTATATTGTTATTAGTTGTTGTTAATTTCTTATTGTGCCTAGCTTATAAATTAAACTATTGTATGTATGTATGAATAGAAAAATATATATTTCTAGGCTTTGGTACTATATGTGGTTTCAGGCATCGACGGGGGACTGCTGTATACACAATATACAGGAAGTCTTCCTAAAAATGCCCTGTCCTCCTCTCTCTCTCCAGAGTCCCACATGTTACGGTTGCGTCTTTACTCTTCTTCCACCCTTCTTGATATGTCCAGCCTGCCTAGTTCTCCTGTCTCACTCTTCCTTCCCCTCTTTGCTTCCTCTTTCCGACTTCTTCTTCTTCTCTTTCTCAAGTAAGATTCATGTTTTTTAAAAAATGCCTGGGCCTGGTGGCTCACGCTTGTAATCTTAGCACTCTCGGAGGTTGAGGCAGGAGTCTAAGACCAGCCTGAGCAAGAGCATGACCCTGTCTCTACAAAAAATAGAAAAAAAAATTTAGCCAGACACAGTCCCAGCTACTTGGGAGGTTGAGGCAGGAGGATTGCTTGAGCCAAGGAGTTTGCGCTAACCTGGATGACAGAGCTCAAAACAAACAAGCAAAAAAAAAAAAAAAAACCTCCAAAAACCAAAATCACAAAATGCCCAGGTGGGGGACGCTTTGTGCATTCTGCATCTTTACATCTTTATCCATCACCCCATCAGCATGTCAAACAATCAGAATCCTATTGTCCTCAGGAAATGGGGATGTGGTGTGGGGTTGTGGGTGGGTTGAGACTGTGAATATTTGTCACTGTAGGTATCAGTGTCCACCATCCCCTGTTTTTCCAGATCTTTTGTTCCCATTAACTCCCACCTTGTAGTGTCCTCAGAGCCCCCAGTCTCTTCCAGTCCACCTGCCCCCACCAGATGCCTCTTCTCCCCTTCTCATCTCAGGGGAGATCATCCAAATGATTATTTTCCTTGTACTTCTTGACTTCTTTCTCTCTTTTTTTTTTTTTTGACCATACCTGTCAAGCCAAACTCAATTCAAATTCCTCACCCAGCCCTTTCTGCATCTATACCTGGAGAAAATTGCCCAACTTGAAAACTGGGGCATTGCGAATCCAAGGCAGCAAATGCTGGGCCCCGAGGCTCCTCTGGAATCCTCTTATTCATCTGTGACCAGTTCCTTCTCCTGTTCCCTTAGTGTGCATCCCCTGTGCCTAAAGCCAAACTGTGTTTGGACTTCCCAGTTACAAAAACAAATAATTTGTCTCCTGCCTTTTTTGCTTGTTTATTTAATTGGAATTGGGTTTCTTCCACTTGAAGTCAAAAGACTCCTGACAAATAGAATTAATGACCCCCAAGCCCAGAGGAAGTGCTAGAGGAAAAAGAAAACAGCACCTTCCAAATTAAATAGTAATCTGGGATTAGATATTGATTCAATTTGGTGTCTAGTCTCTGCAGATTCTGAGGACAAGCATGGCGGTCTGGGAAACACAGGCAGATCTTACAGAGAAGCTCCTGGAAGACAATTGATGAGAGTATCTGTCCTCTTCCTGCCTTTGCTCCAAATCTTCCTTAGAAAAGCAGAACTCCCTGCAGTTTGAAATGGACAATCAGACTCTGCTAACAGCTGCAGCCCAAGAACTTCAGTTCTTGGCAAAAGGATCCTGACACAAAAGTATTTCTTTGTGGAAAATTACGCATTCATCAGGCTCATTTGAAACAAAATATGATTTGCATCTTAACTTCCTGTAACAAGCTTCAGTTCTTCTGTGGATTTCATAATGTCTGATTTTGTTGAACCAGATTGGTGGGGCACATGCTTTACCAAACAGTTTAAATTCAAGCCCAGGTTTTTCTTATTTTAAATAGCAACAGCTGCTAAGCACGATAATTATTGTATTTCATCAAAATAAACTCACCAAGTTTCCTCTGAATATTCCTCGGAGTCTACGGCCATACCACCCTGAACGTGCCTGATCTTGTCTGAATATTCCTCAGAGCTGCTTTTCTGGAGCCTGAGGGTCCTTGGTGCTGTCAACAAAGGTACAAAGTTTGGATCTGAAAAACACAGGAGATGGGAATCTGAGTCCTCGAGGGGCCAAATGGATAATTCCAGGGACAGAGAAGGGGTAGGGGAAAACCAGTCATTAGCTGGAGGCAGATTCAGTGAGATACCTCTCCATATCTGGTTGGGCTTTCTCTCTGCAACATACAGCAATTACAAATTTCTGAGGGTTGCCAGGATTCAGGAAGGGAAGGAAGCAAACTTGGTATCTACTATGTACTGGGCACTGATGTGGGAGCATCTTTTACCTATGTAGGAGCCAGAGTGATCTCTCTCTTTTTTTTTTTTTTTTTTTTGAGACAGAGTCTCACTATGTCACCCTCTGTAGAGTGCTGTGGCATCACAGCTTATAGCAACATCAAAATCTTGGGCTCAAATGATTCTCTTGCCTCAGCCTCCCAAGTAGCTGAGACTACAGGCGCCTGCCACAATGCCCAGCTATTTTGTGTTGTAGTTGTCATTGTTGTTTAGCTGGCCTGGGCCGGGTTCGAACCTTCCTGTCCCGGTGTATGTGGCCGGCGCCCTAACCACTGAGCTACGGGTGCTGAGCCCAGAGTGATCTCTCTTGAAGAGAATTAAGATCATGTCCCTCTCCTTCTTACTGCCCTTATTCCAGTGGTCTCAGCTTCGGTTGCCCACTGGAACCACTAGAGAGCTTTATAAAACCCCACATAGCCCAGTGTGTGGTGCTCACCTGCAGTCCCAGCTACTCAAGTGGCTGAGGTGGGAGAATTGCTTAGAATCCTGGAGTTTGAGTCCAGCCTGGGCAACACAGTGAGACTCCTATCTCTAAAAACATTAAAATCCCCAGACACCCAGGCTGCAACTCAGTCTAGCTATATCAGAATCTGTAGGGCTGCAGTCAAGACATTAGCATTTGTTAAAATTTACTGGGTGATTCCAATGCATAGTCAATGTGAAGAGCCACTACCAATGCATTTGAATTAAATCCAAAATTCTGAGCATAGCAAGGGAGGCCCTGCCCTATTTGGCCCCTCCCTTTCCCCCAGATATCTTAGACCTGATATCTAAACACTTATCCTCTGACTTAACTGAGGTTAAGTTTCTGTGTTTCAGTTCTTTGTTCTAAAGAACTGTGTGGGGGTATTTTCCTTGTCTTTTAAGACTTCTCCCAGGGAAATACTTCTGGTGATCTGGTCTCTGCTCACTTTTCCAATCTAACCTTGACCTCCTTACCCTTCCAATCTAACCTTGACCTCCTCACCCTTCCTCTGACAGCCCTCCTTTCTGTTTCTTGAATACATCTCTCCTTCTAGAATCTCCTCACCTGCACTTTCCTTTGCTGCCTTCTTTTTTGGTTACATGTTCTTCCCCAGGTCTTCCCATGGCCAACTTATCATTCAGGCCTCTGAGAAAACTCTCACGTCATCTCCAATTTACCTCCTTACTACCTCATTACTGTGTTATGTTTCCTGTGTAGCATGTCATTGTCTGAAGTTATCTTGCTTATTTGTCTGCTTGTTCTTTTTCTCCCTCCTAGGAGCAAGCTCTGTGAAAGCTGAGATCACCTAGATAGGATTCCCTGCTGTATCCCCAGGGGTTTGGTATGCAGCAGATGTTCAGTAAACGTTTGTTGGATTTAAGAATGAGAGTATAGGAGGTCACTCAATAGATACTGGTTGAATGAATGAATGAGTGATCGCCTTTGATATTTGCAACAACAGGTGTCGTGAGCACCAAATTATAGATAATTCATCAGGGTCAGAGGTTAAATAATTCTTCCAGGTTGCAAATAATGGAGGAAATTTGCAAGCTATCTGCCACAAAATAAGAGTGTTTTTTTCAAGGGGGAGCAGACATCCTTTGTTCAGATCATGGATTTTTGGGGACTGTGCCATCCCTAGAGAGGGCAACTCCTTCCCTAATTGGCAAGAATATGTAATTAGGTTTTAATTGTGGGCTTCTGGAGCGACTATTTTAAAACCACATCTGTGGTTGCCTTTGATGGAATCTGACTCTCCGACCTTCAAGAGGGTGATGGGAGGGCAATCTTGGTGATTTGGCAACCAAGGAAAAACTTCATTTTGGGGGGTGACATGATTTTGGCATACCCAAAGGAACTGGGGGCTGGGGAGTGGAACAGGTCTTAGAATTGCAGGGACTTCCCTGCTGTTGACTCATAGCAATTGTCAGATGGTCTCTACTGAGCTCCACACCCTACGCTGGAACCAGAAACGGCATGAGTCATACACTAATGTCTTTGCAGCGAGTCAGCCAATGTGCAGGACTAGAAAGGAGTGTGGAGTTTGGCTTCCTCTGCATAATAGGCCTGGGAACTTTTATCAATCTGGAAAGCCAAGAGCACCTGGGTTTGCAGCTTCGCATCTGGATTTAAAAATAATAATAGGTGACATACATAGTATCACGAGGGCTGCCATTAACAAAATACCAGACAGGGTGCTTTAAACAACAGAAATTTATTTTCTAATAGTTCTGGAGGCTGGAAGTCTGATGCAAGTTGTCGTGGGTTTGGTTTCTGCTGGGTCTTCTGTCCTTTGCTTGTATGTTAGATAGATGGCCGTCTTCTTGCTGTGTTCTCAAAGGGTCTCTCTGTGTGTCCAAATCTTCTGTTCTTGTGAAGTAATCAGTTGGATGAGATTAGGGTCCACCTTGTTGCGCTCATTTGAACTTATCACCTCTTTAAAGGCCCTATCTTCAAATACAGACACGTTTGGATGTGCTGGGGGTTAGGGCTTTAACAAATGAATTTTGAGGGGACACAATTCAGCCCACAACAGCCTGTGCATTTATTGTTTATTATTTGTCAGCCTCATGAAAATTATTTTACAAACATCACCTCACATGATTTCCCACCTACCCTAAGAAGTCAATATGAATATTATAACTCATTTTATAGATAAAACCAAGAAACTGAAGTAGGTTAAGAACTTGCCCAAATTTACAGAGTTAAAAGGGTCAGAGACCGGATTCAAGTCTCAGAATCTCTGATTTTGGAGTCTATTCTCATAAAATCTATGCTAAATTGCTGAATGCTATAATTTTGGTTTTTCTTTGCTCTCCTTCTAAAATAGCTATCTACATATATATTTATTTTTGGATGTCACGTATCTATTTTTTATGTCCCTTTTTTTTCTCATAACTTTTATTTCTTTGTTCTAAAAATATAAAGAGATTTCTTGAGCTTGTCCTTTAAGTCACTTATTTATTTTTCTACCATAACCAATCTGCTCTTTCCTGCTTCTCCTTGCATTAAAAATTCATGAATGAGGTGTGGGGGGGTCTCTTCTTTTTAAGGTCATTTTCCTATTTCTGGTGTTTCTTCCCCATGGTTGCTCCTTCTTGCTTTGGCAATACCTTGAGCAAGAAGAGATTGGGCCTCAGCTGAGCATCAGATAGACTAAATGAAGATTGTTTACTTTCTTATTGGAAGGTATGACAATCTTCTCTAGAGATTATCTCTTATTAAAAAAATAATAACATGGCTGAGCCAGGTGGCTTATATCTATAATCTTAGCACTTCAGGAGGCCAAAGTGGGAGGATTCCTAGAGCCTAGGAATTTAAGATCAGCCTGGGCAACATAGCAAAACCCTTTCTCTACAAAATATAAAAAAATTAGCTGGTGTGTACTGTAGCTTCAGTTACTCAGGAGGCTGAGGCTGGAGGATTGCTTGAGCCCAGGAGTTTGAGGTTGCCATGAACTATGATGGCACACATCCCTGTCCCCTAGCCCAGGCAATAGAGTAAGATCCTGTCTCAAAAATGAACAAACTAGCAAAAACAAAAACAAAAACACCCTGCTAGCAACTGGCATGCCCTAAGGAACTCTACTCAATGTTCAGAACAAGGAAATGTCGGCCAATGAAGCTGTGCTTACTACACTATGTTCTCTGTACTATTTACTGGCTCTCACTTTTTCCAATCTCTGAATTTTAATCCCCTGGCCTTAGATCAGAACATCTCCCATCTCCCTGCTCAAAGTGTGAATTTCCTCTGACCTATGGAACAATGGGTTAGGAACACTAGTTCAAATTAATAAGGCTTGAATTCTGGGTTTATACCCATGAGACTTGAAAGCAGGGTCTTGAGCAGGTATTTGTAGACCATGTTCATGGCAACATTCTTCATAATAGCTAAAACATGGAAGCAGCCCAAGTGTCCTTTGGTGAATGAATGGATAGCAAAATGTAGTATATCCATACAATGGCATATTACTCAGCTTCAAAAAGGAAGGAAATTCTGCAATATGGTACAACATGGATGTAACTTGAGGAAATAAGCCAGTCACAAAAAGAGAAATATTGTATGACTCCACTTATAAGAGATACTTAGAATAGTCAAAAATCAGAGACAGAAAGTAGAATGGTGATTGCCAGGGGTTGAGTTAAAGTTTAATAACCATATAACCCTATAACTCTTGAAAAGAGTCACAACCATGAATGGATTAACACATTGTGGTACATGTACACCATGGAATATTATGCAGCCTTAAAGAAAAAATGGAGACTTTACCTCTTTCATGTTTACATGGATGGGGCTGGAAAATATCCTTCTTGGCAAAATATCTCAAGAATGGAAGAAAAAGTATCCAACGTACTCAGCCCTACTATGAAACTAATTTATAGCTTTCATATGAAAGCTATATCCCAATTACAGCACAAGAATATGGGGAAAGGGGCAAGGGAGGGTAGGGGAGGAGGGAGGATTGTTGGAGGGAGAGTAATTGGTGGGTCCACACCTACGGTGCATCTTAGAAGGGTATGGGTGAAACTGACTAAATGTAGAATATAAATGTCTGAACACAATGACTAAGAAAATGCCATGAAAGCTATGTTAATCAGTTCATTGAAAATATTTCAAATTGTATATAAAATCAACACATTGTACCCCATGATTGCATTAATGTATACAGCTATGATTTAATTAAAAAAAAAATATATATATATATAGTAAAAAAAAAAGTCACATGGATGGTGGTGGTGATCGTACGTTATGAATGTACTTAATACCACTTAAAATTGTTAAGTTGGTACATTTTATATTATGTGCGTTTTATCATGATAAAAATTATTTTTTAAAAAAGAGTCAATAGGATTTGGTAACATGGAGGTAGAAGAGAAGTTGAGCATCACTCTAAGATTGAAACCTCAAGGTTGAGAATTTAAGGCTCCAAATCACTTTGAACTTGAAGCACCAGTGTAACATCAAGGACCAATAAAGTTTATCTTTCTTCAAATGATCTCTCATCCTACCTGTTTTACTCCTACAGGAGGAGAGAGTGCAGGTCCTCCCATTTGAATCATACTGTCTATGTGGAGTTTTCTTTGACCTTCTGTGGGGTTCTAGACAGAAAAAAAAGGGAAGGAGTTGGCAGACAATGTGACTCTGCAAAACCTTTGTGTTAAGTGCTCTGACTCTCACCAGCAGCATCCCTCTCCACCCCTGATCCAGATGCCTTCCCCATCGACCAAGCTTGAGGTGGAGGCATTTTCATTGGCTCTGGCTTTTCCTCCCTCCCCAAGTGTTTATTTAGATTATAAAAAGTGATTTATTTCAGCACCCTCTGGGTGTGTGTTCAAAAATACCCAAACCACAAGGAGAAAGTGTCCGAAGTTATGTTGCACCCAGCTTTTTGGGAGGCACTTTTCAAGCAGCCCGAAGGTCAATGCAATTGTCTTTCGGCAACCATGAGCTGTTCAGGTCTCAGATCACTTTGTGAATACTTAGCAAGATGAGCTCTGAGAAATAGCTCCAACAACCCCGGAGGGTGTGCATAAGGGAGATGGTTATAGCTGTGTGACCTCAGAGGGGCATCTCCAGTCTCCCCAGGGAAGTTCACCCACACTTAAACACACTTTAAGACTGCTCATGCTGATCCTTTGGTTTTCCTTCTAGGCCCCTTCTCTGCCTGCCAACATCTGACAATGCTTTCTCTATCTCAATTTTAGAAATCACCTGTTTTCATAAAGCTTTTTCCTGTTCTCAGAATTCCTTCTCATCTGCCTCTTTCATCTGTTAGCACATTGTGTACACATCTTCTATTCATACACTCAATAAATATTTATTTTCTAGTTACTGTGTGCTGGCATTTTGTCTGGAGATACAGCAGTGAGGCTTTATGAAAGAACAAAATTTCAACAAACTGAGTTTAAAGATCTAATTGGCTTCCATTAGTGACTTATGAATTGGGCAGCATTCCATCTATAAAACAGAAAGACACTCATCTAGGCACAGAAGAACGGCTGGTTTTTGTAAGGTAGCATGAGCAGGAATAAGAATACACCAGGTTACTTGAAGTTACTTTCCTTGTATGGGTTGAAGCAGAGAGGACTTTGTTATAATGAGGGCTCAGATTGAGAGGGCCCTATGTATTGGTTGTTGTGAATCTCCTTTTCTTTTCTTCTTCTTTCTTTCTTTTTTTTTAAACTGGCCCTTCAGTCTGATTGCATGACACCTAGCATAAGTGATGTCTTTCTGGTTTTGTCTGGTCTTTTGGGCCTAGTACAAGAGCTTAGTCCAAAACAATGGCCTCCCATACATTTTACCTACCAGCTTTAACTTTCATAGAGCTTACTTTTTAGTTTGCAGAGACAGACCAACAAAACTCTTATTGAAGTATTTCTCTCCCTTAAGTAGCCCCCCTTTATTTAAGATTTCCCTGACTGTAGTTTCAGTTACCTGAGGTCAACTGTGGTCTAAAACTTGTAAGTGTAAAATTCTAGAAATAAGTAATTCATAAGTTCTAAATTGCACACCATTTTGAGTAGCGTGATGAAATCTCTTGCCTTCCTCCTCTGTCCCACTCGGAACATGAGTCATCTCTTCGCTCAGCATATCCATGCTGTATGTGTTACCCACTGGTTAGCCATTGACGTCATCTACTCCTGACATTCAACCATAGATATCATCATGGCTGGATGATTCAGTATCACCCGAAGCAGGCGATCCTCCTTCTGAATGTGTCTTCATAAGGTTAATAGTAGCCTAACACTATGTCCCAATGCCTATGTCATTCACCTCACTTCATCATCTCACAAGTATTTTGTCATCTCTCATCATCACAAGAAGGACGAGTATGGTGCTGTACGATATATTGTGTGAGGGAGAGATAGACCACATTCACATAAATTTTATTAGATTGAATTATTTTAATTATTCCATGTTATTATTAGTTATTGTTGTTAATCTCTTACTGTGCCTAATTCACAAGTTAAATTCTATCATAGGTATGTATGTATAGGAAAAAAAAGTTACAGATAGGGTTTGGTACTATCTGCAATTTCAGGTATCCACTGGGGGTCTTGGAATATATTTCCTGAGAATAAGGGGATACCATATTAGGTACCAGGTGATAAGCTGCATTGTCATCATACTTGTCATTGCCATTGCCATCCTCCTCCTCCTCATCTTAGTAAACCCCATATACAGCATTTACTGTGTGCCTGGCTCCACAGGCTCTCTGTGTATTGACTCATTTAAGGCAGGCAGCATGTCTTATTCCACTCTGTGTATGCCCCACTCCACTCATGACCCACAGTACCTAGCATCATGCCTACTATTTGGTAGACATTCAGTTCATCTCTGTTGAATGCATGTGTTGTCATAGTGACTAATTCTGAAGAACCCAGTCTGGTGACACTTGTAAAAGAAACATTTGAATCCAAGGAGAGGTTTTTCCTCTTTTCCCTAACCCCTATCTCCTAAACACATTCAAATATATGTATAGAGTCTAACTAGGAAAATAACAATGACTTCAAGTATTCACTACAGAAGAAATTTTGGCAGGGACTTAGTTATACAGGTGATGGAGGAGACAATGGTAAGATGTGGCAGATTGCAACAAAGGGCCACAGATTTTTTTCTTTCCCTTCAAGAAATGACATATAGACTTGGTATCCATAGCTCAGAGGTTAGGGCATTGGCCACATGCACCAGGGCTGCTGAGTTTGAACCTGGACAGGGCCTGCTAAACAGTGATGACAACAATAACAAAAAAATAGCCAGGCATTGTGGCAGCACCTGAAAAAGAAAAGAAGAAATGATGTATATTTATTTACCCTTTTTTTTTAGAGACAGAGTCTCACTACATCACCCTCTGTAGAGTACTGTGGCATCGCAGCTCACAGCAACAGCTTAAGTGATTCTCTTGCCTCAGCCTCCCAAGTAGCTGGGACTACAGGTGCCCACCACAACACCCGGCTCTTTTCTTACTGTAGTTGTCATTGTTGTTTAGCTGGCCCAGGCCAGGCTCAAACCCGCCAGCCTTGGTGCATGTGGCTGGCGCTCTAACCAACAGTGTAAACACTGTACTATGGGCGCCACGCCTTCTTTACCCTTTGAATCTGGGTAAGTCTTATGACTTCCTTTAGGTGGAAACAGTGTTGTATGAATGCTAAGCTTGGGCATCAAGAAATTTTTCCTGTTTTCCTTCTCTTTCTTGGAATCAGCTGCCAACTGAATATGCCTAGACTTGACTTGCAGATGATAAGAGATACATGGAGCCACCATTGCCCAGATGGCAGCCGCAGCTTGCACAGTAGAGCTCCTGCTGACTTAGCAGCATCAGTGTGCCTCGTTAAGACCAGCAGAAGAACTGCCCAACTGATCTCAGCCCAAATTGCCACCTCATTTATTGTGAGCTACAAATAAAGGATTGTTGATTTAAGTCTTTAAGTTTTGGGGTGGTTTGTTTCCCAAGAAAAGAGAGCTGGTGCATGCACTAACCCAGAGACTAGCAACAGCGGGGAGCTGCTACTCTTTTATGCCATAGAAACTAAGGGAGGAGGCAACATAACTGGGGTCCAGTGTAACCAGAGCATGGAAAAGAAGAGAAATAAGGGAGGGGTGTCCCATGGGGACTTAAAGAGGCACACAGAAGAGACAGTTGATTGAATGAGAAACCAGGGAAAATACCTTGACTTCTCTCTTCTATCTGCCTCCCAATCTCCCATCAGGGGCTGGCATCAGTTGAACTCAGAAGGCAGCCAATTAGGCAAAGAGCCTGGAGATGCAGCCTCCAGGGGGCAGCCTCTCTACAACACAGAGCAGAATAAATGAAGGGCTGGGAATGGATCCGAGTGCGAACAGGCTCAGGACCAACACCGTACATCCTCTGGGAAAAAGAAAAGGGGGTGGGGTTACTGATTGAATTTGCAAAATGACAAATTGTATTTTCTTATTCATACTTTATTTCCTACTCAGGAATTTAGACCAAACTAAAAATAAATTTTAAAAAAAGAAAAAGAAAAAAATAAATTTTAGCTACTGGAAAACTGTGATTGCAAGTGTCTCAACTTTTGAGACTATATTCCATCAAATCATATTAGCCTATTTCCAGAGTGGCATACTCACTTTAACCCATTAAACACACACATAATCGGAACATACTCTGAACAGAGCCAGTTGTTCAAGTCAAACAACACAGAAGTCATAAAACAACAATTGGATTCGTTTTAATTCATTCAGCAATCATTAAAATCTTTGTGAATGCCAACCAAGTACAATGAAGGGTGACACCACAGACACGCTCAGTACAAATGTTATTGAGGTTATGAAAAGAATGGTGTGGGATTATTTAAGCTGGATCTTGAAGAGTGATTAAGAGTTTACCAGGTGGAAAACTGGTAAACTTTCAGGAGTGTGCAAAAGTTTAGAGGTAAGATGCAAGTTGTCATATTTAAGAAACCATTAAGTATTGCAGTTGAAGTGACTGAAACACCGGGTGAAGGAGGGAAATGCAGAGAGATGAGGGCACAGAAGTGGCAGGGGTCAGACCATGGTGCCCTCATATCACATGGAGAGGTTTGCACTTTATAAGCTAGTGGAGACATTTACATTTTTTATTTTATTAAATTTCTTCCCCTTCCCTCCCCTCCCCTTCCCTTCTTTTCTCTTCCATTTCCTTTTTTGTTTGTTTGTTTGTTTGTTTTATAGAGACAGGGTCTGGCTGTGTTGCCCTTCTGATCTTGAACTCCTAGGCTCAAGTGATCCTCCTGCCTTGGCCTTCCAAAATGCTGGAATAAAAGTGTATGCCATCACACCTACCCCATTACATAAAATTTTAAAGAATTAAATTAGTATACATTCATTTTAATGAGTTAGAAAATGAGGTAAAAGGGGGGAAAAGTCTTTATAAATTCTGTCTTCTCCTTTTGTGGATGTAGCCTGGGGGAGTAATCAGGAGTGTGTCCTAACACACCTGTCCTATACTCAGGGTTTGTTGGTTTGTTTATTTGATCTGGTGTGGGTTGCAAAAATGGTGTAATATACTTATTATTCTGCAACTTGCCCTTTTCTCTTAAAAACATATGGATATCCCTCTAGATGAATTGAACTTAACACATTTGTTTATTCAGCCATTCTCTTATTGGTGGACATTCAGGTTGTTTATCATTTGTAGCAATGAGAAAATTACTGTTATATGACTCTGTTAGGATGATTCTGGGTATAATGGGACTTTCATTTCAGTAAAATAGATTACCAAAGTTATGATTTCTGAGTCAATAGATGTTTGCACTTTTTCTTTTAATAGGTGTCTCCAGATTACTTTTGTAGGTTGTAGCAGTTTCTATTTCTAAGCCCTGACAGCCAGAATTGGATATCATTCTTTCACTTGTAAATTCTGGCGTATATAACGAGTGGGGAAAAAAGCTGGTTTAATTTGCCTTTCTTTGTCTCCTACAGATGTTGAGCATCTTACTCAATGTTCATTGGCAGTTTGCATATTCCCTTATATGAATTGCCTGCTCCTTTTCCTATTCAGGTGTCTTTCTTTTCAAAGGTTCTCTTCCGTCATCAGATTATCATTTGATTTTTTTTTAAAAGTATTATTTAGAAACAATCAGTCTAATAGGAAGTTGTGAAAACTGTACGGAGAGGCCCACGTGCCCTTAACACAGCTTCCCTCAAGGGTAACATGTTATATAGCTCTATTAGAACCTCGATGGTCTTTTTTTTTTTTTAGCGATGGGGTTTCAATATGTTGCCCAGCTGCCAGGGCTGGAGTGCAGTGGTTGTTTACAGGGGATGTCACAGTGCATTGCAACCTCACACTGAAGAATTCGAGTGATCCTCCTGTTTTAGCCTCTCAGGTAGCTGGAATTACAAGCTCATGCCATTGGACTCAGCAATCATTTGTCTTTTGATGTAGTTTATGGTGTTGTTTTGATTATAATAACATTATTGTAAATTTTAAAGTCTGATAAGGCAAGTCTCATAACTCCATGTTTTTTTATTATTTTCTTGACCATCCTCAGATACTTATTTTTTCCCATTTGAAATTTAAAAGCCTTGGATATCTCAGCCCAAGAAGATAGAGAATTACCCTTCTCTGCCTTTTTGTTCTATTTGGGCCCTGAACAGATTGGATGGTGTCCATTCACATTGGTGAGGGCGGATCTTTTTTAGTCTGTCTACTGATTCAAATGCTAATTTCTCCGGAAACACCCTTACAGACGCACCCAGAGGGGATTACTCAAGGCTGTGAATTCCAGAAAATAGGAAACAGGACCCACTTTAGAGGATGCATGGAATACTATGTAGCAACTCAAATAAGGTGATTCTGTGTATAATAACAAGGAAAAATCTCCAAGATACAGTGTTAAGAGGAGGAAAAAAAAAAAGGAGGCAAAACCATTTATGGTACCATTTATGTTACAAGGTCACTCATCCATAAAACACATTTTTTTCTGTATAGATATGCATAGAAAATACTTCCAACTGAGTACCATGGTTAAATTTTGAATTTTTGATTATCTGTATTGTTTGGCTTTTTTAAAAAAGAATATGTTTGTGTTTTATGCAATTAAAATAATTTTCAAAGAATGAATATAACGGACTATTGTGAGTGTAGAAGAGAATTCTAGTAGCTATAAATAATATGGCAGCAAGAAAGATGGAGAAAAATAGGATATAAGAAGAGGTATATTAATGGAAAAAGCCTGAACTGTAAAATAATTTAAAGAGGTTTATTCTGAGCCAAATACGTGTGGCCATGGCTCAGGCAGCCAAGTCTAAGAAGTCTTGAGCAAGTGGTCCTAAGGTGACCATGTTAGTTTGTTTTTATACATTTTAGGGAGACAGGAATTGCAGGTAAAACAATTCAATACATGGAATGTGTACATTGTTCCCCCCAAAGCAGGACATCTCAAAGTGGGTGGCTTACAGGTTATAGGTGAGTTCAAAGATTCTTCGGCTTGTAATTAGTTAAAGAAATAAAGCTTTGTCTAAAAGTCTTAAAATATTTTTTAAAATTAGTTGTTAGAGACCAGGTCTCATTCTGTCACCTAGGCTGGAGTACAGTGGCATGCTCTTAGCACACTGCAGCCTCAAAACCTGAGACATGTCCCACCGTACCTGGCTAATTTTTAGTAGAGACAGTGGTCTCACTATGTTTGTTATCCAGGCTGGACTTGAACTCTGACGTTAAGTGATCCTTCCTACTCAGCCTCCCAAAGTGCTAGAATTACAGGCTGGTTTCTTGGAATGTTTTAAGATTAGAAAGTCTTGGGCGGCACCTGTGGCTCAAAAGAGTAGGGCGCGGCCCCGTATACCAGAGGCGGCAGATTCAAACCTGGCCCCGGCCAAAACCTACAAAAAATAAAAAAATAAAAAATAAAAAGTTAGAAAGTCTTTTAATCAGAGGCAAATCATAGTATACCACTCAAGTGATCTGTTAATCAAATTGATGGACTGCAGGTGATTTAACCTTTGCCCTGTATGGCCTTAGATTCTGTTGATTAATTCAGTATCTTATTGTCAGAAAAAGTATGTTTTGTCAGCCTTTTTGATCTCCGTTTTAACCTTCATGCTGGTCAATTGTAGCTAAATTCCAAAAGGGAAGCGGTCGGTATAAAGAAGGCGTGTCCAGCCTCCTTTCCTTCATGTCTGGGAAGGTGGTTTTAAGATTTTTCTGGGGTCCTCTTAGCCAACTGTTCAGTTGATAGGGAGGCTTAGGATTTTATTTTAGTTCAAAGGTATTTAGAGGTAAAAACCAAGAGGTTTTCAGGAATCTGATGAGAAAAAAAAAAGAAAGACTCTGGGAGGACTTAGGGTTTTAAGTTTAGGAGGCTGGGTGGAATTCTCATTTACTTAGAGAACATAGAAGGAAGAGGAGCTTTTGGGGGAGCTAATGGTAAGGGTTGTGGGTGTCCAGACTCTTAGCTCTTAACAATCCCTTGAGGCTGGCAAGGCCACTGCTATCTGTTTTTATTAATAATTTTAGGTATTCTTTTATATTATTTTAAAACATTAAGGGGCACAAGTATTTTTGTTAATGGGTAGCTTTTATAATGTTGAAGTCAGAGCTATTAGTGTGCCCATTACCGGAGTAATGTTCACTGTATTTGTTAAACAGGTTTTTACCCTTTCCTTCCTTCTTCTATTCCCCTTAATTTTAGGGGTTCTAATGGGCGTTCTAAATAAGATGCAGTAGTATATTATTTGCATAAATAGGAAATTTGGTCATGTTCCTTCCCTACTTAAAACTGTCTCTAACTCCGTGTGGTTTTTTGGTTAAGCTGTAATTGGTTAGCTTGACTTAGAAGAGCTGCTTGCTGGGTGGAGGTGGAGGGGATGGTGGTAGGGAGTGGCCCTCCTTGCCTCTCAGACCCAGTTGTTGCATTTCATTGAGCCACTTTTAGCTCCCTCAGTGCACTGTGTTTTCCTCACTTTTGCATTTCTCTGTATGCTGTTACCTGGGCCTAGAACATTCTCCTCCCTTCTTTCATCTGGTCAATTAATTCCTACTCATTTTCCTGTCTTTAATTTAGATGCCAGTTACTCCAGATGTCTCTGGCCACTTCTGACCCCTGCCAGTCTATGTCTCCCTAACTCTCAGAGAATACTCCATTTCCCCCTCCCTCCCAGTTTCCCCACCTACAACCTGACACAGCCCATTCTGGCTATTTCCACCCATGGTAGATTTCAAAATGAGCCACAATACTTCACAGATCTTCCCATCAAGAGATGTAGTTTTTCTCTGCTCTCTTGAATGACTATCCCCATTTTTATAGACAAAAAAACTGAGCGAAAGATTACATAGCTTGTAAGTTCTGACTGGAGATCCTAAGCTCTTCCTACTTGGTTATGGGAATCTGGCCCCCACTGACTTGCACATTTGTATTTTTTTTTTTTTTTTGACAGAGTCTCCCATTGTCGCCCTCAGTAGAGCGCTGTGGTGTCACAGCTCACAGTGACCTCCAACTCTTGGGCTTAAACGGTTCTCTTGCCTTAGCCTCCCAGTAGCTGGGACTACAGGTGCCTACCACAACGCCCAGCTATTTTCCTGTTGCAGTTGTCATTGTTTAGCTGGGCCAGGCTGGGCTCGAACCCACCAGCCTCAGTACATGTGGCTGGCGCCATAACCACCGTGCTATGGGTGCCCACATTTGTATTCTTGCTTGCCCTATACTCTTTTTGGCTTGGAGGACATCACTTCCCTTCTTTAGGGGAACTCCTGCTCCCATTCTAACAATATAATTTTAATGGGGATTGTCAAACACAACATGTCTGTTCCTATGGCTCCAGGCATATGACCGGAGCCAAGAAAATCAGAGCTTTCCTTGAGACTTTCTGTTTTAGAACTAGAGAGGAGATGTGAGCTTGGCCACTACTGACCGCCATACTCTCAACTTCATGGAGAAAACATCTGAGAAAAAGAAAGTACCATCAGGCAGGGAGTGGTATGTGTGTGTGTGTTGGGGGAGAGCAGGGAGAAAGGGAGTTGTCATGTATGAAACAGGAATATCTGAGTTTTTAATTATATTGTTTAATTATATTTATTAATCAATAAATTCCCTGCTTTGGCAGAGACAGGAGGATCACTTGAGTTGAAGCATTTGAGATTGTTGTGAGCTATGATGATGCCAGGGCACTCTACCCAGGCAACAAAATAAGACTTTGCCTCAAAAACAAACAAAAAAAAAGTTGCAACAATTTAAAGAGCTTTGTAATATACAAGGTTCGGGAAATTAATGGATGGGGGGAGAATTAAGGCATTAGGTAAAGCCAGTCCCTTGGAGCAGCTCAGTGGGTAAGTAGGAGGTGGGATAGTTGATTACTCAAGTGAAAGTGTGGCCTGGAACTCTGGCTCCCCACATAAAGTGAGGGCTTTCAGCCAAAAATTCAACTTTGATTGCAAAGGACTTAGGGGAGAAATGAAAATGTGTGCTTCTACATCAGAGGGGGAAAAATGTCTAACAGGTTGTGAATAATTCAGATTTAATTACTAGGAAAAATGCCTTCCTTTTCTTTTTTCCTTTTTATTCTTTCCCCTGCCTGATGCTTAGGCAGCAGGTTTAGTAGATATTTTTGTTCCAGAAATTCTACTTGAGAAATAGTGAGCCAAGCCCTTGGCTTTCTTCTTGTTGAGTGTGAAGGACAGAGTGTTCGGGATGTGGGCAGGAAGGAGGAGCAGTGATCCTTTAGGTCTGCCTACTGAAAGCTGCCAGGCATGGTACCCACCGCGGGGTCCCACCCCTAACACCTGGGGCATCTCAGCTTGCGACCTATAAGTTAGAAGGCACAAGTGTAAAATGCACTCAGCCATGCAGATGGGTGTCATTACAATTTTGTGGCATTGTATCTTAGACAGGGCCTCATCACTGCTCAGCAATCCTATTACACACCCACTGCCATCAATTTCAAACCTCATTACTCACTTTAAGCCCTTCGGACTCACTATCCCATCCCCATTCTCTCTGCTCTTCAGAAGATGAATTTTTAAATTACAGCTCTACTGAGGTATAATTCATATTCTGTAAAATCTACCTCTTTAAAGTGTAGAATTAAACGATTAAATGATTTTTGATATATTCACAGAATTGTACAACTGTCACTGCTATCTAATTTTGGAACATTTTTATCACTTCAGAAAGAAGCCCCATCCCCATTAGCAATCACTCCCCTCCTCTGGCAACCACTAATTTACTTTCTCCATCTACTCTCTTAAAATAGGATTTTTGTATTCTGGATATTTCATATAAATGAAATCATACAATATGTGGGTCTTTGTGTCTGGCTTCTTTCACTCAACATGATATATTCAAGGTTCATTCATGTTGCAGTATTTATCAATACTTTATTCCTTTTTATGAAAGAAAAATTTTCCATTGTATAGATATAGATTTGATTTTTCCATTCATTAGCTGCTGGACATCTGGGCTGTTTCCACTTCTGGACTATTATGAATATTGTTACTATGCACATGAACCACAAGGTTTGGTGTGGACATAGGTTTCCAATTTTGGGGGGTGTATTTTAAAGAGTGCAATTGCTAGATCTTATGGTAGCTTTCTGAGAAACTTTCAAACTGTTTTCCAGAGTGGATGAACCATGTTAAGCTCCTGGAAATGTACAAGAGTTCTAATTTCTTCTCATCCTTGCTAATACTTATAATTGTCTGTCTTTTATGTTTTAGCCATCATAGAGGGTGGAAGTGCTATCTCATTATGGTTTCAATTTGTATTTTCCTAATGTCTAATGGTGTTGAGTATCTTTTCATATACTTGTAAACTATATGTCGGAGAAATTCTATTCAAATCCCTTGTCCCTTTTATTTTTTTTTTTTTTTTGAGACAGAGCCTCAAGCTTTCACCCTGGATGGAGTGCCATGGCATCACAGCTCACAGCAACCTCCAATTCCTGGGCTCAAGCGAGTCTCCTGCCTCCGCCTCCCAAGTAGCTGGGACTACAGGCAC
>CAUYRH010109632.1:0-46111 GCA_963574655.1 Perodicticus potto | reverse complement strand
GAGTCTCCTGCCTCTGCCTCCCAAGTAGCTGGGACTACAGGCGCCCGCCACAACGCCCGGCATTTTTTGGTTGCAGCCGTCATAGTTGTTTGGCGGGCCCAGGCTGGATTTGAACCCGCCAGCTCAGGTATACGTGGCTGGCGCCTTAGCCCGTTGAGCCACAGGGGCCGAGCCTCTATTATTTTTCTTTACGAGCAACTCTGTTCTTGTATTCATTATTGTTGTTATTATTATTATTATTTGCAGTTTTTGGCTGGGGCTGGGTTTGAGCCCACCACCTCCGGCATATAGGGCTGGCGCCCTACTCCTTTGAGCCATATGCACTGCCCCCGTATTTATTATTTTTTAATTTTCATTTTCTTTTTTTTTTTTTTGAGTCTCAAGCTGTCACCCTAGGTAGAGTACTGTGGCATCACAGCTCACAGCAATGTCAAACTCTTGGGCATAAGCTATTCTCTTGGCTCAGCCTCCCTAGTAACTGGGACTACAGGTGCCCGCCACAAAGCCCAGCTATTTTTTTGTTGTTGTTGTTGTTGCAGTTGTCGTTGTTGCCTTAGCTGGTCTGGGCCAGGTTCAAACCCACCAGCCTAGGTGTATGTGGCTGGTGCCCAATTTTCATTTTCTTATTCTCACAGATTCTCCCTCTCTCTAGAATGCCATGGCATCAGTCCAGCAGAGAACAGCCTCAAGCTACTGAGTTCAAGTGATTTTTCTATCTCATCCTTCCAAATAGCCCAGATTATAGATTTCTCTACAATGCATGGCTGATAGCTTTTCTATTTTTTTGGTAGCGAGGGGAATCTCACACCAAGGATAGTCTTGAACTGCTGAATTTAAGAAATCCTCCTACTTTGTCATCCCAGAGTGCTGGTTTTATAATTATGAGCCTCTATGCCTGTTCTTGGTTTTAATTTCCAGAAGGACTTTACTTTTCTTTTCTTTTTTTTTTTTTGTAGAGACAGTGTCTCATTTTATCGCCCTTGGTAGAGTGCTGTGGCATCACACAGCTCACAGCGACCTCCAACTCCTGCTGGGCTTAGGCAATTCTCTTGCCTCAGCCTCCCGAGTAGCTGGGACTACAGGTGCCTGCCACAATGCTCAGCTATTTTGCTGTTGTAGTTGTCATTGTTGTTTGGCAGGCTCAAGCTGGATTTGAACCCACCAGCTCTAGTGTATGTGGCTCGCTATGTTATGTTGGTAAAGTGCAATGGCATCACAGCTCACAGCAACCTCCAACAGTTGGGCTTGAGCAATTCTCTTGCCTCAGCCTCCGAAGTAGCTGGGACTACAGCCGCCCACTGCAATGCCTGGCTATTTTTTGGTTGCAGTTGTCATTGTTGTTTGCCGGGCCCAGTCTGGATTCGAACCTGCCAGTACTGGTGTATGTGACTGGCACCTTAGCTGCTTGAGCTACAGGTGCCGAGCCGATAGCTGTGTGTGTTTTTTGTTGTTTGTTTGTTATGCTTTTTATAAATATTACCCCAAATTTGTTTATGGCTTATCTTGTATATTTCTTTTCCTGGGTGATTTTCAGTGGTTGTTTTGTCCTGTCTAGGCTAATAGTCATGGAAATGGTCTTAATCTTGGTATATGTTTATTGATGATTCTATAGTCTCTTTTTGAGAGGAAAAACTTTTGTAGTTTTCTGGTAATATTTGAGAAACTTTGTAACTATTTTAGTTATCCCATTACAATTTTAATTTTGGCAGAAACAAAATTTACCACCTTCAATCTCTACGTGTCTTTCTATAGTTTTTCGTGTATTTACATTGTTATCTACAAGAATTCTATAATCTTTACATCTTGGAAAAGTAAAACTCAGTATCTTTTCCATAACCTCTGCTCATTTTACTCTCTTTTCAGTCCTTAATGACTTTGTTCTGATTTCGTTTTTCTGTGAGTTTTACTACTTAAGATCCATCATATTAAGTGTACCGTGTATTGTCACATTGTTCTGGCTTATTTCAGTTAACATGATTTGTCATTATCTTTGGATGAGATAAGATGTACTCTGTTAATCTTGATAATACTCCATTGTCTATACATGTCACATTTTTTGATATTTGTGTTGCTTACACCTCTTGGCTTTTTTTTGTTGAGAGAGTATCACTCTGTGTATGTGGCCTGGGAAGAGTGTGCTCACAGGAAATTCAAACTCCTGGGCTCCAGGGATGCTCTTGCCTCAGCTTCCCAAGTAGCTGGGACTATACTCCCACAACACTTGACTGTTCTTTCTATCTTTAGTGTAGACAGGGTCTCTCTCTTACTCAGGCTAGTCTCAAACTCCTGTGCTCTAGGCTGTCCACCCACTTAGCCTCTCAAAGTGCTAGGATTACAGATGTGAGCCTCTGCACCCTGGTAAATCTTAGCTTTTATAAATAATGCCGTGATAAATGTGAGTGTGCACACATTCTTCCCCATTCTGCCGTGTGTACTTTGGATATATACCCAGACGTGATATTGCTGAACCAAATGATAACTTTTAATGTTAGTTTTCTAAGAAATTTTCATACATTTTAAGTGTCTGCAACTTCTTTCCTCATCAACATTTCAAAAAGTTGCCAATTTCTCTATATCCTAGACAAACTTTTTTTCTGGGGAGGGGGACAGAGTCTCAAGCTGTCGCCCCTGGGTGGAGTGCCTTGGCGTCACTGCTCACACCAACCTCCAACTCTTGGGCTTAAATGATTCTCTTGCCTAAGCCTCCCAGGTAGCTGGGACTACAGGCACTTACCACAATGCCTGGCTATTTTTTGGTTGCAGTTGTTGTTTGACGGGCCTGGCTGGATTCGAACCCGCCAGCTCTGGTGTATGTGGCTGGTGCCCTAGCTGCTTGAGCTACAGCCGCCTAGCCTTTTTTCTATTTTTTTTTTTTTTTTTTGAGACAGAGTCACCCTCAGTAGAGTGCTTTGCCATCGAAGCTCACAGCAACCTCAAACTCTTAGGCTTAAGCAGTTTTCTTGCCTCAGCCGCCCGAGTAGCTGGGACTACAGGTGCCTGGCACAATGCCAGGCTATTTTTTGGTTGCAGTTGTCATTGGTGTTTTAGCAGACCCAGGCTTGGCTCGAACCCACCAAACTTGGTGTATGTGGCCAGCACCCTACCCACTGAGCTACAGGTGCCGCCCAGTTTATTTTAACCTGTAAGTGAATTTTAATTAAAGCTGCCTTAATTTTAACACATATATATTGGCGAGTATGTATTTTGTTTGTGTGAAACATTTGTGTAATTTTTCTTTTTTTTCTGAGACAGAGTCTCAAGCTGTCGCCCTGGGTAGGTGCTGTGGTGGCATTGCTCACAGCAACCTCAAACTCTTGGGCTTAAGCGGTACTCTTGCCTCGGCCTCTCAAGTAGCTGGGACTACAGGCACCTGCCACAACACCTGGCTATTTTTGGTGATTGTTGTTTGGCAGGCCAGGGCTGGATTCGAACCTGCCAGCTCCGGTGTATGTGGCTGGCACCTTAGCCACTTGAGCTACGGGCACCGAGCCATAATTTGAACCTAACTTTTGAAAGGCCATATAACTCTATGTAACTCTTTTGGGTATTATTGTTTATATTTTCTTGTAAAAAACACATAAAGCACTGGAAAATTGAGGCAGGTGTATTGCCTGACCTCACAATTTCAAGACCAGCCTGATCAAGAAGGCAACCCCATCTCTAAAAATAACTGAGCATCGTGGTGGGTGCCTATAGTTCCAGCTACTTGGGAGGCTGTGGCAGGAAGATAGTTTGAGGTTGCCGTGAGCTAGGACACCATGGCATTGTACCAAGGATGACAAGGTGAGACTGTGTCTCAAAAAATATATATAAGTAAACAACACATAAAATTGACAATTTTTAATATTTTAATTACACAGTTCAGTTGCGTTAAGTATATTGACCTTGTTATGCAAATTACATCTCTAGAACATTTTTATTTTGCAAAACTGAAACTCAATATAGGTGAAACTGATACCGGACTTTCGTTTTCAAGGGTTATTTTTCGTGATTCAAAGAATGAATCCAGGGACCACAGATCAGTGGTAAGACAGGATTTATTTACAGAAAAGAAAAGAATACAAAAACACCAAAGCTTCTGGCAGAGAGAACCCAGCTCGGGGAACGAGCTCTCTCTCCGGACTCTTTGCTCAGGGGCATATATAGTTGCATGGGGTCATTTAGCTGGAACTCAAGCAAGTGGGGCAGAACTAAGTTAATGAATGGCTACAATCCATTTCATTCAGGCCTAGGAAACTTAACATGAAATTGACCAGACCTAGAAAAGGTAGGGTTCCCCATTCAGCCAGAAGTGCAAGGGGAGGGCGACCTAAGGTGCTGCTGTCTCTCCAGCAGTTGTTTGGCCCCACTAGCTACTGGAGCCTCCTATCCACCCCCATCTCCCCTTCAGCCTGCTGGTTGGCTGCCCCTGCACCATCACCTCCTCCAAGGCTAAGGCGTCAGGTCCTGCAGCTCAGCTCAGCTGGCTGGGGAGCCACCTGTCCTGTATCAAAACTGCTATCCATTTTCCTTACTACCTGGTCTTTTATAAGCACTACTCTTATTTTTTTTATTGTTGTTTCTATAAAGTAACTACTTTCATTATTATATTTATTTTTTGAGACAGAGTCTCACTTTGTCACCCTTGGTAGAGTGCAGTGGCATCATAGCTCTCAGTAACCTCTGTTTCTTGGGCTCAAGCAGTCCTCTGCCTCAGCCTCTCATAGGTGAGACTACAAGCGCCCTCCAAAACGCCTGGCTATTTTTAGAGGCAAGGTCTTACTCTTGCTCCGGCTGGTCTTGATCTTCTGAGCTTATGTAATCCACCTGGCTCAGCCTACTAGCATGCTAGGAATTCAGGTATGAGTCACCAGGCCAGGTCTTACTTTTATCATTTTATATAATTGGATTCAAATGTATTTGGTTTGGGGAAAAACCTGTATTACTTCATTTACCATGTTAAGATTTATCATTATTAGAGATGTTAGAAGACTTCGTGAGTTTTAAAAGCTGAGTTATACTCTGCCATTTTTATATCCTAAATTACATTTCGCCATTTATTCTTTGAGGCAGATGTGGATTTCTCTCACCTAATGAATTATGTGAATAATGCTGCCATAAATATGTGTGCAAATAGCTCTTTGACCATGTACATGAGGGTCCTACGTTTTGTTTCATTATGTATTTTATATGCAAAAAAAAAAAAAGGGTGGCGCCTGTGACTCATCAAGTAGGGCGCCGGCCCCATGTACCTACTGTGGCGGGTTCAAACCCGGCCTTGGCCAAACTGCAAAACAGAAAAAAAAATGGCCGGGCATTGTGGCAGGCACCTGTAGTCCCAATTACTCGGGAGGCTGAGGCAGTGAGAATCGCCTGGGCCCAGGAGTTGGAGATTGCTGTGAGCTGTGTGATGCCACGGCCCTCTACCGAGGGCGATAAAGTGAGACTGTCTCTACAAAAAAAAAAAAAAAAAGAGAGAGAGAGAATGAATTATAGTTTTCTAACATATGAGGTCTTATATTATTACTTAATATTCTTTACCTTTAGTGGCAATTTTGACTTAAAGTATATTTAATAAGACGGGTTTTGCCTCAAAATATATTGGCCCTAGTTGAATGCAGGAGCATGTATCTCTAATGCTAGTAATCTGGGAGGCTGAGATGACAGGGTGTCTTGAGTTCAGGAGTTAGAGACCAGCCCAAGAAGAGCAACACACCATCTCTACTAAATATAGAAGATAAAATTACATGAATGTCATTCCAGGCACCTGCGGTCTCAACTACTCTGAAGGCTCATTCAGGAGAATTGCTTGAACCCAGGAGTTTCAGGTTGCTATAAGCTAAGCTCATGCCCTGGCACTGTAGCCTGGGCAACAGGGCAAGGCTCTGTTTCAACACCTATGTGTATATACCCATACACACACACACACACACACACACATATATATACATCTACACATCTTTTTTTTTTTTTCTTGAGACAGAGTCTCACTATGTCACCCTTGGTAGAGTGCCATAGTGTCACAGCTCACAGCAACCTCAAACTCCTGGGCTTAAGCGATTCTCTTGCCTCAGCCTTCTGAGTAACTGTGACTACAGGCACCTGCCACAATGCCCGGCTATTTTTTGTTGTTGTTGTTGTTGCAGTTGTCATTGTTGTTCGACTGGCCCAGGCCAGGTTCTAACCCTCTGGCCTCAGTGTATGTGGATGGCTCCTTAAACACTGTGCTACAGGTGCCGAGCCAACACATATTTTTATTATAATCTCCCTTGCTCTCATTTGATTAAGATTTGTATTAAATATCTTTCTGTCCTACAGTTTTTTATTCCATTTTTGTCATTACGTGTAAGATGAGTGTCATTTATATGGTATATAGTTGGATCTTGAGGTTTTGATTGTGAAGTTTGGTCCATGAATATTTACATAATTTTTGAAAGAGAAAAACTTACTGTTGGCAACTTATTAGGTGTTTTCTTTGGTTCTTGAGTCTGTTTTCCCCAATGTATCTTCATTTGTGGATCATTGATTTGTGTAGTAACACACACGTTGCTTCTTTTATTATTTGAATGTGTGATTATAGGTATTTTTATTGTAGTTACCATGGCAACTACACTTTTTTTTTGTTTTTTTGAGACAGAGTCTCCCTATGTTAACCTTGGTAGAGTGCCATATCACAGCTCACAGCAACCTCAAACCCTTGGGCTTAAGGGATTGTCTTGCCTCAGCCTCCCAAGTAGCTGGGACTACAGGTGCCGGCCACAATGCCTGGCTTTTTTTTTTTTTTCCAGTTTTTTGGCTGCAGTCGGATTTGAACCCACCACCTCTGGCATATGGGGCTGGCGCCCTACTCCTTTGAGCCACAGGCGCTGCCCAAACCCTCCAGTCTTGGTGTATGTGGCCTGCACCCTACCCAGTGAGCTATAGGCGCTACCGAAGATTCTCTTCTTGTGTGTGACTTTCAAGTCCTTGATCTTGTTATGGGAATCTTTGTGTTTCTCCTAGCTGAACGATGGTGAGCTTTGTGATATTTCATATCTTTTTTCCTACATTTATGACTGCTCAATCATAAAGCCTGTTGCCCAGGCTTCATTGTGTTCTTCAACTGCAGAATTTCTGTTTATTTATCTTTCTTTTTGATATCTTCATTTTTCTGATTTTGCTTAGTTGTCGGTATCATTCCTATTTGACACATTTAGTATTGTTTAGATAGTTTCAAGGTAATTTAGACATGTCTGTTTTTTATGGTTGATTCCATATTATTTAATTTGTTTCTGTGGGTTATATCACCCTAATATTTTGTACATGTTATGGTCGTTCACTGATTTTTGAGGATTAGAAAAGCCATCTTTTGAGCGGCGCCCATAGCGCAGTGGGTAGGGCACCGACCACATATACTGAGGCTGGCAGATTCGAACCCGGCCTGAGGCAGCTAAAACAACAAAGACAACTGCAACAAAATATTAGCTGAGTGTTGTGGTGGGCGCCTATAGTCCCAGCTACTTAGGAGGTTAAGCCCAAAAGTTTGAGGTTGCTGTGACGCCATGGCACTCTACCCAGGGTGATCGTGTGAGACTGTCTCAAAAAAAAAAGCCACCTTTCACAGACTTCCTGATGTGGCTATATCCTGCAACACTCTGACACACATTGTACTACCAAAGTGAGGATACTATATTCAGACAGTGTTTTGCCTGTGGAATTGTGTGGTTATTTTTTTGTGGAAGCATTTCCCCATATTTCCTCTTAAGAGCTTGTGATCCCTTGCTAGCCCTGCATCTGTCCGTTGTACTGTAGTCTCTCTGCTGCTGTCCCAATATTTTATCTTTGGTATCAGCACTTGTGGTCTGTCTTATAGCACCATTTCTTTCAGCAACCTCATTCATGGAAGACACCAACTTTTCTTTGGAAAGGCTCTGAAACCAGAAGGATTAACACTGGTGTAACTATTTTTTCTTTGGGAACAAAGCTGAAATGTATAATTTTATTTGGATATGCACCGTTCTGTCTTAGGATAGGGTAAAATCTGTGGTAGGATCTCTGACTATTCTTTCCATTCTATTTGGCTCTTTTGATTATTATTTAGTACCTTTTTCCTTGTTATTTTATATATACATATATATAAATACACACATAGATTTATTTATGTATTTATTATTATTTTTTATTTATTTGGGAGTGAGTTTCTGTAACTCTGGGTAGACTGCCATGTTGTCATAGCTCACATCATCCTCAATCATCTGGGCTTAAGACAAGAGATCTTTTAGCCTCCATGTCATGAATTACTGGGACTACAGGCATGTGCCACCATTCCTGACTAATTTTTCTATTTGTCATTGAGTTGGGGTCTCACGTTTTTTTTTTCTTTCAGAGTCTCACTTTCTCGCCCTTCATAGTATGCTGTTGTTTCACAGCTCACAGTAACCTCAAACTCCTGGGCTCAAGTGATTCTCTTGCTTCAGTTTCCAAGTAGCTAGGACTATAGGAGCCTGCCACAATGCCTGGCTATTTTTAGAGATCAGATCTTACTCTTGCTCAGGCTAGTCTTGAACTCCTGAGCTCAAGCAATGCAACCGCCATCACCCCCCAGACAAATGGATTTACAGGTATGAGCCACCAGACCTGGCCTGGGATCTTTTTCTCACTCAGGTTTATCCCCAAAACTTGTGGTGAAGTAATCCATTCATTTCCATCTTCTAGAGTTCTAGAATTATAAAGATGAGCCAACACACCCAGCCTCTATGTTTTCTCTACAACTTCTGGTCACCTGCTCTGCTATAAATTCTTTTTTTTGAAACAAAGTCCCACTTTGTCACCCTCAGGAGAGTGCCTTGGTGTCACAGCTCACAGCAACCTCAAATTCTTGGGCTTAAGTGATTCTCTTGCCTTATCCTCCCTGCCACAGTGCCTTTTTTTTTTTTGCCACAGTGCTATTTTTTTAGTTGTAGTTGTCATTGTTGTTTGGCAGACCCAGGCTGCGTTCGAACTCGCCAGCTCTGGTGTATGTAGCTGGTGCCTTACCTGCTGAGCTACAGGTGCCGAGCCTCTGTTAAAAATTCTTACCTGGGGCTCGGTGCCTATGACTCAAGTGGCTTAAGGTGCCAGCCACGTACACCTGAGCTGGCGGGTTCGAATCCAGCCTGGGTCTGCCAAACAACAATGACAGCTGCAACCAAAAAATGGCCAGCGTTGTGGCGGGTGCCTGTAGTCCCAGCTACTTGGGAGGTGGAGGCTGAGGCAAAAGAATTGCTTAAGCTCAGAAGTTGGAGGTTGCTGTGAGCTGTGATGCCACGGCACTCTATCCAGGGTGACAGCTTGAAGCTCTGTCTCAAAAAAAAAAAAAAAAAATTATTACCTGGTTCTTAAAAATTCCCCCAAATGCAGTACAAACATGCAACATTGATTTATCTTTAAGGTAATGAGTGCCTTTGTACTGTATTGTGCCATCATGATATGATTTTGCAGGTAAAATATGTAAGGTATATTTATTCAATTCTGATAAAAAGGCAGTGGCTAAAATTGTTATTCTTTAAATTTCTTTCAGCTATATCTAATCATTCCCCCCAAGACCATTTGCAAGAGCTGGACACAAATATTTTATTCCCAGAGATAATCCTGAGAAGATACCAAAGTTGTGGCCCTGAGAATTTAAACTTAACAAAAGACTGGGAAAGTCTATATGAGTGTAAGCAGCTGAGAGTATGTTCCAGTGGACCTGACCAATGTTTAACAGCTACTCCTGGCAAAATCTTCCAATGTAGTAACCGTTTAAAAGTCTTTAGACAATTGTCAAATCTAAATACACATAAGATAATGTATATCGTAGAGAAAACTTTTAAACGTGAAAACTATAGAAAAGCCTCTCACCAACACTCTCACATTTCTGAACACAAGACAATTCATATTGGAGAGAAACATTACAAATACAAAGAAGGTAGCAAAGTCTTTAAATCTTTCTCAAGCCTGGCTAAGCCTAAGAGATTTCATACTGGAGAAAAACTCTACAAATGTAAAAATTATGGCAATTGTCTTAACCACATATCAAAATACTGTCCCCAGAAGAGTATTGATGCCAGAGGAAAACCCTACAACTATAAAGAACGTGACAAATTCACCAACCAGTACTCATGCCTTTCTGGATATGAAAGAATTCATTCTGGAGAGAAACCCTACAAATGTAAAGAATGTGGCAAAGTCTTTAACCTTAGTTCAACCCTCACTGAACATCGAAGAATTCATTCTGGAGAGAAATCCTACAAATGTGAAGAATGTGGCAAAGCTTTTAACCTTAGTTCAATGCTTACTAAACATCAAAAAATTTGTTCTGGAGAAAAACCATATAAATGTGAAGAATATAAGAAAGCCTATAATCGGTACTCAACCCTTTCTGTACATCAAAGAATTTATTCTGGAGAGAAACCCTACAAATGTCAAGAATGTGGAAAAGCCTTTAGCCAGAACTCACACCTTTCTATACATCAAAGAATTCATTCTGGAGAGAAACCCTACAAATGTCAAGAATGTGGAAAAGCCTTTAGCCAGAAATCATACCTTCCTAGACATCAAAGAATTCATTCTGGAGAGAAACCCTACAAATGTCAAGAATGTGGAAAAGCCTTTAGCCGGTACTCAACACTTTCTGTACACAAAAGGATTCATTCTGGAGAGAAACTCTACAAATGTCAGGAATGTGGAAAAGCCTTTAGCCAGAACTCACACCTTTCTATACATCAAAGAATTCATTCTGGAGAGAAACCCTACAAATGTCAAGAATGTGGAAAAGTCTTTAGTCAGAACTCACACCTTTCTAGACATAAAAGAATTCATTCTGGAGAGAAACCCTACAAATGTCAAGAATGTGGAAAAGCCTTTACCCGGTACTCAACACTTTCTGTACACAAAAGAATTCATTCTGGAGAGAAACTTTACAAATGTCAGGAATGTGGCAAAGCCTTTAACCATAGTTCAACCCTTACTGAACATCAAAGAATTCATTCTAGAGAGAAACCCTACACATGTGAAGAATGTGGCAAAGTCTTTAAGTGGCACTCAAACCTTTCTGAACATCAAAGAATTCATTCTAGAGAGAAACACTACAAATGTCAAGAATGTGGCAAGGCTTTTAACTGGTACTGTACCCTTTCTGTACATCAAAGAATTCATTCTGGAGAAAAACCCTACAGATGTCAAGAATGTGGCAAAGCCTTTAACCGGTGTTCTACCCTTTCTGTACATCAAAGAGTTCATTCTGGAGAGAAACCATATAAATGCCAACTATGTGGCAAAGTCTTTAGTCAGTGCTCAATCCTATCTGTACATCAAAGAATTCATTCTGGAGAGAAACCTTACAACTGTCAAGAATGTGGAAAGTCCTTTAGCCAAAACTCACACTTTTCTAGACATCAAAGAATTCATTCTGGAGAGAAACCCTACAAATGTCAAGAATGTGGCAAATCCTTTAACTGGAACTCACAACTCTCTAGCCATAAAAGAATTCCTTCTGGAGAGAAACCCTACAAATGTCAAGAATGTGGCAAAGCCTTTAATTGTAGTTCAGTCCTTGCTGGGCATAAGAGAATTCATTCTGGAGAGAAACCCTACAAATGTGAAAAATGTGGAAAAGCCTTTAACCAAAGCTCACACCTTTATAAACATAAAAGAATCCATTCTTCAGAGAAACGCTACAAATGTCAATAATATGGCAAAAGCTTTAGCTGGTAATGAACCCTTTGTGTACATCAAAGAATTCATTCTAGAAAGAATCCCTACTAATGTGAAGAATATGGAAAAGCCTTTAACCTTAGTTCAACCCTGGAGAAAAACCCTACAAATGTCAACAATGTGGCAAAGCCATCAACCAGTACTCATGTCTTTCTAGGCATCAAATTTATTCTGGAGAGAAACCTTATAAATATGAACAGTGTGGCAAACCCCTCAACTGACATTTAAAGCTCACTGTGAATAAAGTAAATCATACTGGAGAGAAACCCTCCAAATATGAAGAATGCAGAAGTACCTTTTTCTTTCTTTTTTTTTTCCTTTGGAGACAGAGTCTCAAGCTGTTGCCCTGGGTAGAGTGACCTGGCATCACTGTTCACAGCAACCTCAAACTCTTGGAATTAAGTGATCCTCTTGCCACAGCCTCATAAGTAGCTGGGACTACAGGTGCCCGCCATAAAGCCTGACTGTTTTTTGGTTGTAATTGTCATTGTTGTTTGGCAGACCCAGGCTCTCCCAGCTCTCATGTATGTGGCTGGCGCCTTACCCGCTTGAGCTACAGGCGCCAAGCCAGAAGTACCTTTTTCTAGTGTTCGTTGCTTGCTAAGAATAAAAGAATTCCCATTGGAGGCTTGGTGCCTGTAGCTCAGCAGCTAGGGCCATGTACAACGGAGCAGGTGGATTCCAACCCAGCCCAGGCCTGTCAAACAACAATGACAACTACAACCAAAAAAAAAAAAAAATAGCTAGGCATTATGGTGGGCGCCTGTAGTCCCAGCTACTGGGAAGCTGAGACAAAAGAATCACTTAAGCCCAAGAGTTTGAAGTTGCTGTGAGCTGTGACGCCACCGCACTCTATTGAGACTGACAAAGTGAGACTCTGTCTAAAAAAAAAAAGAATTCACACTGGAGAGAAATCCTGCAATTATGAACAGTGTGGCAATGCCCTTAACCAGAGCTCAAACCTTACTACGTATAAGAAAATTGATATTGAAGAGAAATCTTACAAATTTGAATAATGTGGTAAAGGTTTCAATTGTTCTTTAGCTCTTGGCAACTATAAGAGAAATCATAGCAGATAAAACTTTGTAACAGTATGAACATGTGGTAAAGCCTTATGCCAGTATTCAGTTTTCTGTACACAATAAAATTCATGTTGAAGAGAAACTCTACAAATGTGAAGAACTTCACAGATGTTTAACTTATGCTCAAACCATTATGTAAATGAAAAACTTACAACAGAGAATCCCTACAAATGTGAATAAATTTGGTTTACAAAAAACCAAATCCTTTAACCAGTACTCAGATATTTCAGTACATAACAGAATTTATAAAGAAATTGTATAAACTGAAGAGGGTGACAATATCTTTGAATATTTCCCATGCTTTTCTATTTATAACTCATATGGAAGAAATACTCTACAAATGTCAATTATGTCTTAAAGCCTTAAAGTTGTGTTTATTTTGTTAGGGACGGCTAAGGAGAGACAGGGGCAGATGATACTAGGAGATCCTTTGTCCATAATCAGCGGAACACATTGACCGGAGGGGGTTTCCAGGTAAAGAAAGCTGGCATTTCAAGGCTTTCAAAAACTGAACAGGTGTTTGCTCTACAAAAATGAGTCTCAGAAGTAGAGAGGCTACAATGTGGAGATACGGCCACGGCCACAAAAGGAGGGGGTCTTTGGATCATGTATACAGGTAAGGTGACAATAGGCTCAAGTGACTTTTTTTTTTTTTTTTTTTGGCGACAGAGCCTCAAGCTGTCACCTTGGGTAGAGTCCCATGGTGTCACAGGTCACAGCAACCTCCAACTTCTGGGCTTAAGCGATGCTCTTGCCTCAGCCTCCCAAGTAGCTGGGACTACAGGGGCCTGCCACAACGCCCGACAAGTTTTTGATTATAGGTTGTCATCGTTTGGCAGGTCCGGGCTGGATTAGAACCCGCCAGCTCAGGTGTATGTGGCTGGCACCTTAGCTGCTTGAGGTACAGGAGCTGAGCCAAGTGACCTATTTTCATTAACATAGTACAATTTACACCAGTTCTATCACAATTTAAAAATACAATGGGGTGGCACCTGTGGCTCAGTGAGTAGGGCGCTGGCCCCATATACCGAGGGTAGTGGGTTCAAACTTGGCCCCAGCCAAACTACCAGGCATTGTGGCGGGTGCCTGTAGTCCCAGCTACTTGAGAGGATGAGAATAGAAGATATCTTGCGCTGAAGACTTTGAAGTTGCTGTGAGCTGTGACACCACCGCACTGTACCAGGTGCAAGAAAGTGAAACTCTGTCTCAAAAGATACAATGAGAACTTGTGGACATCAATTACAGTGACAGAACTGGGAGGACTCCCCGTGCTGGAAAGTTTTCCCCTTTCCAGGAAAAATCGTGAATAATTTATCCCCACACTAGTTAACATAGAATTGGGAAATCTGTGTAAGGGGACAGGGTCTTCTTCACTTGAAAATGTAGGTGTGTTCCTTCTCTGGAGTGTACTGTCTTTTAATAAACTTTGACCTTTTGCTCACTTGTATCTACTTGTTCTGCTCGTTCGTTACATTGTCTTGATACCAGTAACCATTCTTTGGCAACTGGAACATAAAAGCAGGGTACACATTCCTGACATCTGGTTTCCAAATGTGACATTTTGATGCCAAAATATGGGAGGAAAATGTATATCTTCACCAAAATAAGCTAACAATAGACATTCTGAATTTACTCTGCCTACTGTATATTACTTAAATAAGTTTTACTTTAGTAAGTTTACTGAAGTAAATGTTTGAAAGTCTTCAGAAAATTGTCAAACCTAAATAGACATAGAACAATATATACTGTAGAGAAAACTTTAAAATGTAAAAAGTATGGGAAAGCCTCTCATCTACACTCACACATTATAGAACATAAGAAAATTCATATTGGAGGGCACCTGTGGCTAAGAGAGTAGGGTGCTGGCCCCGTATTCCGAGGGTGGAAGGTTCCAACCCAGCCCTGGCCAAACTGCAACAAAAAATAGCCAGGCATTGTGGTGGGTGCCTGTAGTCCCAGCTTCTCAGGAGGCTGAGGCAAGAGGATCACCTAAGCCCAAGAGCTGCAGGTTGCTGTGAGCTGTGACGCCACAGCACTCTACTGAGGGTGACAAAATGAAACTGTCTCTTAAAAAAAAAAGTTCATATTGAAGAAAAACAGTACAAGGATAAGGAAGGTAGCAAAGTCTTCAAGTCTTTCTTGCTCAAACCTGTCTAAGCATAAGAGATTTTCTACTGAAGAGAAACTCTACACATGTGAAAATTATGGCACAGATCAAATTATCGTAACCGTAAGACTATTGATACTGGGGGAAAACCTTAAAACTATAAAGAATTGGACAAACTTATCAAACAGTACTCAACGTTTTTCTGTACATCAAAGAATTTATTCTGGTTAGAAGTCCTACAAATGTCAAGAATGTGGTGGAGACCTTTAATTGTAGTTCAACCCTTACTAAACATCAAAGAATTCATTCTGGAGAGAAACCTATAAATGTCAAAAATGTGGCAAAGCCTTTAATCAGTTTGCAAAACTTTCTACATATAAAATAATTCATTCTTGATAAAAACCCTACAAATGTCGAGAATGTGGCAAAGCCTTTAATCAGCATGTGAACCTTTCTAGACATAAAAATTCATTTTGGAGAGAAACCTTATAAACACTATGGCAATCCCTTTAACTCGTGCTCAAATCTCATTGTACATAAAATAAATCATACAGGAAAGAAACTGTACAAATGTGAATAATGTGGCAGTACCTTTACGCGGTGTTCATAATTTCCTATGAATAAACAAATTCACAGTGGTGAGAAATCCTACTAATGTGAACAGTGTGGTAATGCTCTTAACCAGAGCTCAAAACTTACTACACAAAGGAAATTCATATTGGAGAGAAATCTTACAAATGTGAATGATGTGGCAAAGGTTTCTACTCATCTTCAGTTCTTAGTAAACACAAGAGAAATCAAACCAGATAAAAATGGTAACATGGGGCGGCGCCTGTGGCTCATTGAGTAGGGCGCCGGCCCCATATACCCAAGGTGACGGGTTCCAAACCCGGCCTTGGCTGAAGTGCAAAACAGAAAAATAGCCGGATGTTGCGGCGGGCGCCTGTAGTCCCAGCTACTCGGGAGGCTGAGGCAAGAGAATCGCCTAAACCCAAAAACTGGAGGTTGCTGTGAGCTGTGAGGGCAATGTGAGACTCTGTCTCTACAAAAAACCAGCAAAACAAACTAATGGAACAATAGACAGTCCAAATTCACTCTGCCTGCTGCACATTATTTATTGTTCCTACATATATATCTCTCACTATCTTTGCTTTCTACATAATATATCTCTTTAACTGATCCATCTCCTTCTTTTTCCTTCTTCATTTCCATAATGCACTTCTCCCCTCACTTAACCCTGATATTCAAACACTTAAAAGTGAAACTTGGTCTCCCAAAGCAGAGTGTTAAACCAGATTTTTAAGGTTTTTTTTTTTTTTAAATTGAGAAAGAGTCTCTGTCACACTTGGTAGAGTGCTGTGACGTCATAGCTCACAGCAACCTCAAACTCTTGGGCTTAAGTGATTCTCTTGTCTCAGACTCCGAAGTAGCTGGGACTACAAGCACCTGCCACAACATCCAATTATGGTTTTGTTGTTGCAGTTGTCATTGTTTACCTGGCCGGGGCCAGGTTTGAACCGGCCAGCCCTGGAGTATGTGGCCAGTGCCCTAATCACTGAGCTACTAGCGCCCCCAATTTTAAGGTCTTCATAAGCAGAATGGGAATGAGTAGAGTGTGAGAGAAAGTCAGCCCAGAAGAAGGCCTCAAGATCAAAAAGTAGTTTTTAAAATGGTTGCTTCCATTATGGAAAAAGGTTGTCAGAGATAAGAGTTACTAGAGCCCAGGCAAGAAGACACTAGGCCTGACCCCTTTCCGTCTGGCGGCAGCCATCAGGTGAGCCAAGATGGGTGCATCCAAGTACATCCAGGAGCTGTGGAGGAAGAAGCAGTCTGATGTCATGCGCTTTCTTCTGAGGGTCCGCTGCTAGCAGTCCCGCCAGCTCTCTGCACTCCACAGGGCTCCCCGCCCCACCCGCCGGATAAAGCGCGAAGACTGGGATACAAGGCTAAGCAAGGTTATGTCATATACAGGATTCGTGTGCGCCGTGGTGGCCGCAATCGGCCAGTTGCTGAGGGCGCAACCTATGGCAAGCCTGTGCATCATGGTGTTAACCAGCTAAAGTTTGCTCGAAGCCTTCAGTCTGTTGCTGAGGAGCGAGTTGGACGCCACTGTGGAGCTCTAAGAGTCCTGAATTCTTACTGGGTTGGTGAAGATTCGACGTACAAATTTTTTGAGGTTATCCTCATTGATCCATTCCATAAAGCTATCAGAAGAAATCCTGACACCCAGTGGATCCCCAAACCAGTCCACAAGCACAGGGAGATGCGCGGGCTGACGTCGCAGGCCGGAAGAGCCGTGGCCTTGGAAAGGGCCTTAAGTTCCACCACTATTGGTGGTTCCCGTCGTGCAGCTTGGAGAAGACGCGATACTCTCCAGCTCCACCGTTACCACTAATATAAGTAATGTTTGTAAAATTCATAACCTAATAAACAATTTAGGACAGTCAAAAAATAAAAAAAGAAGACACCTGGCCTGAGCCCTTCCCTCAGTGTGGCTATGGGTTCCTGGAGTAAGAAATGTCTAAGGAAGGGGACTCTGCTTGGGACTATGCCCTCAATACTAGAGAGATGCACTGGAAGTGGCATTCCCCTCTCCTGGAGATAGGAAATGACACTCATCTTCTAGACCCTGTGAAATCTCCGTACCAGCACTGACCCTCTGGAACTACTTCAGTCAGATGGACACACTCCAGCTCTAGAACAAAATCTACTTTCTGATGCTGGGATGGCTGACTGTTGGGTAGCTGGGTCTCTGTTACCATAAACAAACTGCTGTTCATAATGTTAGAACCACTCCTCTGCTCTCCCTCGATTCAGGGGCTCTGTTTTCCTCTCCAATATCTGTCTTAAGAATGGAAGGTAAGGCAGAGCCCATAGCTCAGCCGGCAGGGCGCTGGCCACATACACCTAGGGTGGCAGGTTCAAACCCGGCCTGGGCCTGCTAGGCAACAATGACAACTGCAACAAAAAAATAGCCGGGTGTTGTGGTGGGCGCCTGTAGTCCCAGCTATTTGAGAGGCTGAGGCTGGAGAATAGCTTAAGCAAGTTTGAGGTTGCTGTGAGCTGAGATGCCACAGCACTGTACCCAGGATGAAGCTTAAGGCTCTTCTCAAAAAAAAAAAAAAAAAAAAAGGGTGGTGCCTGTGGCTCAAAGGAGTAGGTTGCCAGCCTCATATACTGGAGGTGGTGGGTTCAAACCCAGCCCAGGCCAAAAACTGCAAAAAAAGTAAATAAATAAATAAAATAAAGGAAAAAAGAATGGAAGGGAAAATACAAACCCCCGTGTACTCTAAAGTCCATCTGCTCACTGGTTGATGATGTTTTTGTTTATCCCTTTTAGTGCTTTCCAACTGCCCTATCCCATTGTTTAGGTAAAGTCTTAACTTTAGGTTAGTGACCTAAATGCTTTAAAACCACATGCCGCCTTTCTCAGGTCTTAAAGAAAAGAGTAAAGTAAGATGCAGTTTTCTTTCAAAATAGAAAAAAATTAAAGCAAGAAGGACCCAGTATGTTGAAGAGAGATGTCAAGAAAGTCATGAATATGAGGAAACACATATTGGCAAGGAACATTAAAAGGAAAGGGAATCATTTTGTGTAGGACAAAACCTAATATAACAATTTTTGTCCTTAAATTAGTCATGGTTTAAGAAGAAAACTTTGGGACCAAATTACGGCTTCAGCATGTCAAAAATAGTCTATGTAAGGTATAAAATTTTAAAAGGTGAATTTATAAACATTTTGTATGTGAACAAGATGGCCTAACTGAAAAGAGAATCTTTAATTTAAACAACAAAGTGTTCTTGTTGTTATGGGTCTCTGTTTAAAACGTGTTCTGATTGCTTGTATATATATCGAAACTGATAAAGAAAATACATCAGTTATTCAGTATCAATCTGCCACTATGGAGTTAGAATAAACTCGCCTCCGTGTATTTTCTTCTGCCTTCCTTAAGCTGTGTTTGATTAGTTATGGGTGTTGAGATCAATATTCTTCTTTTTTGTAAACGAAGTATCTTTATCTCTTTCACATGTAATTTCATGTCTTTCTGGCAGCATTTTTTAAAATTTATTCACATAAATGTGAGGGTACAATATTCAGGTTATATTGTTCTCACTTCCAGGCAAACTTAACATTTGTCGATGAGCCCCTCACCCAGGGTGGGTGTTATACTCCCTCACAATGTGCACATCAGGACAGATACCGCCTCCTGCCCTCCCTCGTTCTGCCATACATCCCGCCCCCTCCCCTCTTCCGCTTTCCTCTTCTCCCAAACTGGACTATAATAGTGTTTCATTGTTTTTAGGAATATGTAAGTGTTTATACATTGATTTCATATTAGTATGGAGTACATACAGATATTCATCTTTCCGTTCTTGCCATATTTTTTTTTTTTTTTTTTTTTTGTGACAAGAGTCAAAATTTATCGTCCTTGGTATATTGCTGTGGCATCATAGCTCACAGCAACCTTCAACTCCTGGGCTTAGGAGATTCTCTTGCCTTAGCCTCCCAAGTAGCTGAGACTACAGGTGCCCGCCAGAAGGTCTGGCTATTTTTTTGTTGCAGTTTGTCTGGAGCCGGGTTTGAACGCTCCACCTTCAGTATATGGGGCCGGTGCCCTACCCACTGTGCCACAGGTGCTGCCCCATCCTTTCAGTACTTTACTAAGAACAATGTAATTCACCTCCATCCAGGTAAATGTAAAAGATGTAAAGTTTCCATCTTTTTTTTTGAGACAGAGTTTCATTATGTCGCCCTCGGTAGAGTGCTGTGGCATTATGGCTCACAGCAACCTCAAACCCTTGGGCTTAAGTGATTCTCTTGCCTCAACCTCCCAAGTAGCTGGGACTACAGGCGCCTGCCTCAACACCTGGGTATCTTTTGGTTGCAGTTGTTACTGTTGTTTAGCAGGCCTGGGCTGGGCATTAACCCGTCAGCCTTAGTGTATGTGGCCAGAACCCTACTCACTGAGCTACGGGTGCAGAGTCTCCATCTTTCTTTCTTTCTATTTTTTTTTTTTAATTAAATCATAGCTGTGTACAATAATGCAATCATGGGGTACAATGTGCTGGTTTTATATACAATTTTAAATGTTTTCATCAAACTAGTTAACAAAGCCTTCATGGCATTTTCTTAGTTATTGTGTTAAGACATTTATATTCTACAGCTAGTAAATTTCACATGTACCCTTGTAAGATGCACCGTAGGTGTGGTCCCATCAATTACTCTCCCTCCATCCATCCCCCCTACTCACCTTTCCCCTTCCTTCTTGAGCTATAATTGGGTTATAGCTTTCATAAGAAAGGTATAAATTGGTTTCATAGTAAGACGTAGTACATTGGATACTTTTTCTTCAATTCTTGAGATACTTTGCTAAGAAGAATATGTTCCAGCTGAGCCTCCGTCTTTTTTTTCAATGGCTGCATAATATTCCATGGTATACATATACTACAGTTTGTTGATCCATTCATGAGTTGATGGGCACTTAGGTTGTTTCCACGACTTGGCAATTATGAATTGAGCCAAAATAAACATTCTAGTGCAGGCTCGGTGCCTGTAGCACAGTGGTTATGGTGCCAGCCACATACACCGAGACTGACAGGTTTGAACCCAGCCTAGGCCTGTTAAATGACCATGACAACTGCAAGAAAAAATAGTCAGGCATTGTGGCGGGCACCTATAGTCCCAGCTACTTGGGAGGCTAAGGCAAGAGAATCACTTAAGCTCAAGAGTTTGAGGTTGCTGTAAGCTGTGATGCCACAGCACTCTACCAAGGGTGACAAAGTGCAACTCTGTTTAAAAAAAAAAAAAATCATGACAGGCCAGCTTGACTAAACTGACCACTGTGCAGTTTCAGTCCCACAGTTCCAGGAATTCTGTGTGACGTGATTGGCCACCTTCATCTGAAGGCTTGGTGCTCTGACAAAATGGCTATTAAATATTGTTTGCCCATTCTTTTACGAGATCTGATTTAAAAGAAAAGTCACCTTTCTACAAACACTTTGTTTCCTTCATGTCCTTCATTAGGTGTTGTCTTGTCTTTTTCATCAACCTAAGTGTTCCTTATAATATGATAGAAGAACACTGTCCATCAATTCCTACGATTTTATACTCTGCCTCTTGCTAACATTTTAAAATTTGAGGCCCTTGTCTGTGAAGAAATCAGTTAGTGAGATCTTTTTATAAATTTTACTCAAATGTCAAATCCAATAGAGCTAAAATTTTGGTTAGAAACTGCATTCTCTTTCTTTTCCTCTGAAAGGGGAGCAAAATTTTGATCTCCCGTTAGATACATTATTTTCTTTCTTTTAAAAATTTTTTTTAATTTTCATTTTTTTTAGATGGAGTCTCTCTCTGTCAGCCTGGGTAGAATGACTTAATTCTCCATAGCTCAAAGCAACTGCAAACTCTTGTTCTGAAGTGATCCTTTTACCACAGCATCCAGAATAGTTGGGACTAAAGAGAGATATCATCAAAACAGGCAAAGTTTCTGTTGTTAACCTTTTTTTTTTTTTTTTGAGACAAAGTCTCACCATATGCCCTGAGCAGAGTACAATGGCGTCATAGCTTACAGTGATCTCAAACTCTTTGGCTCAAGTGATTCTCTTGCCTCATCCTCCCAAGTGGCTGGGACTACAGATGCCCGTTATAATGCCCCGCTATTTTTTAGAGACGGGGTTTCGCTCCTGCTCAGTCTGGTTTCAAACTCCTGAGCTCAAGCAATCCACCTGCCTCGACCTTACATGTGCTAGGATTACAGGCATACGCCACTGCCCCCAGCCCTCCAATGGGCACTTTTTGAACACAGCACCCTGGTCTTTCTTGGGGCACTGTCTTTCCCACCCTTAGATCTGAGGAGAGCTAATGATAGGGAGTAGAATGTTCCCTTATTTCTGGCAAAAAGAAAAGTGTGATTCTGGCAGTCACATCTCTGAGATTAGTAGAGTTAGAGTCTTCAGAGCTGCACTTCAGTGTGGCAGCAATTGGCCACATGCAATTCTGAGTAGAGCTGTGCTACATGGAAATGAATGAAATACTTGGAATGAATTTCAAAGATACATAACCAAAGTATTTCTTTAATATCTTTTTATTGATCAATTGTGAGAACAATAATATTTTTGGACATATTAGGTTAAATATACAATAACAATCAACTTAACCTATTTCTTTATCTTTTCTTTTATGTGGCTACTAGAAAAATTGAAAGGGCACCCAGAGCTCACATTTTATTTCTATTGGACAGGCTGCCTTAGAGGACTGCCTCCATTTTCCAACCTCAGACTGCCTCCTCAAAAGACCAGAGTCCAGGAAAATGAAAAAGAATCTCAAACTTTAAAATAATTGTTGCTTTTCACATGATGGTGCAAAGGTGAAGAAGGAAGCTCCTGCCCCTCTCAAAGCCAAAGCCAAAGCAAAGGCACTGAAGTCCAAGAAGCCTGGACTAAAAGGCAACCACAACCACTCAAAAAAGAATATTCACACATCACCCACATTTTGGCTGCTGAAGACACATGGCTCCTCCAGAGGCAGCCCCCAGGAAGAGCTCCCCCAGGAGAAACAAGCTTGACCACTGTGCCATCATCCACTTCTCCCTGACCACTGAGTCCAACTTGAAGAAGAGAGAAGAAAACACCCCACTTGTGTTCACTGTGGATGTCAAAGCCAATAAGTACCAGGTCAAACAGGTCATGAAGAAGCTCTTTGACATTGCTGTGGCCAAGGTCAACACCCTGACCAGGCCTGATGGAGAGAAGGCATATGTTCCACTGGTTCCTGATTATGATACTTTGGATGTTGCCCACAAAATTGGGATCATGTAAATCAAGTGCAGCTGGATAATATTAAATACAGGGTGGAAGTAAAGTTCATGTGCAATTTATTATTATTATTATTAATTTATTTTTTTTGTAGAGACAGAATCTCACGTTATCGCCCTTGGTAGAGTGCCGTGGCATCACACAGCTCTCAGCAACCTCCAACTCCTGGGCTTAGGCGATTCTCTTGCCTCAGTCTCCCAAGTACCTGGGACTACAGGTGCCCGCCACAACGCCTGGCTATTTTTCTGTTTTTCAGTTTGGCTGAGGCCGGGTTTGACCCCACCACCTTTGGTATATGGGGCCAGTGACCTACTGGATGAGCCACAGGTGCCGCCCATTATTATTAATTTTTGAGACAGCGTCTTACTATGTCAACCTGGGTAGGGTGCTGCAGCATCACAGCTCACAGCAACCTCCAACTCTTGGGCTTAAGTGATTCTCTTGCCTCAGCCTCCCAAGTAGCTGGGACTATAGATGCCCGCCACAATGCCCAGCTATTTTTTGGTTGCAGTTGTCATTGTTGTTTAGCAGGCTCTGGCTGGGCTCGAACCGGCCAGCTCTGGTGTATACGGCTAGCATGCTACTTACTGAGCTACGGGAGCCGAGCCTCATGTGCAACTTAAATAGTGAAGTTTTAAGTTTTAATAGTAAACTAGTTTTTTGTTTTTTGGTTTTTTTTTTGAGACAGAGTCTTACTTTGTCACACTTAGTAGAATGCTGTGGTATCATAGCTCACAGAAACCTCAAACTCTTGGATTCAAGCGATTCCCTTGCCTCATCCTCCTGAGTATCTGGAACTACAGGCACCATCACAACACCTAGCTATTTTTACAGATGAGGTCTAGTTTTGACTCAAGCTGTTCTCAAACTCCTGAGCTCAGACTATCCACCCGCCTCAGCCTCCCATAAGCGTGAACCACTGTGCCCGGCCTATAGTTAACTATGTAAATTTAAATTCAAATAGTGAAGTTTTAAGCTTAAACAGTAACCTATTTTATTTTATCTATTTATTTACTTTTGCAGTTCGGCTGAGGCTGGGTTTGAACCCGGCACCTTCGGCATATGGGGCTGGCGCCCTACTGCTGAGCCACAGGTGCTGCCCAATAGTAACCTATTTTAAATTACACACAAACTTTATGTCCTGTCTGTATATAACTTTTCACTGTAAAAATATATATATAAAATTGTCGGGCAGCACCTGTGTCTCAAAGGGTAGGGTGCTGCCCCCGTATGCCGGAGGTGGTGGGTTCAAACCCAGCCCCGGCCAAAAAAAAAAAAAAAACAGCAACAAACAAACAAACAAAAGAAACCTATATTCCAAATAAATGAGGTATTAGGAATGAGAAGAACAATTATAAAAAAAAAATTGTTAATATGTTGTTTCCATGAGTAGAAAATATATATTTACTGTGTGTATATATAAACACATATGTATGTATATATAATTATAATTAAAACATGGATATAATTTACATTCAGGGTTAAATACAAATATCCCTCAGGCAGAGATGCATCCCGGACAAGGCACAAAGCCCTGTGTAAAAAGATATACAGAGTTTGTTATGTAAAGTCCACGTGGTAGCTGAGCCCTCCATCCAGGAGATGTGCCATATACTCCTAAATAGTGCCTGGTAGTTGGGAGTTTAAATATCACTTCCTGCACGAAGCCTCCTGCAATGACAATGCTCTCACGTGGACTAGAGGTAATTTCACCCTTCTCTGAACTGCCATGGCCTTTGCTTGTAACTCTCAATGTTCATTTGTCTGTCGGGTTACTAAGTTACTTATGTGCCTGTTTTTACCTAGAAATCATGATGTATACTGAAAATGCCTTCAAAGCAGAGTAATTCCTATTTAAATAATAGGTGCCCAAGCCTAGCACAGACTAAACATTCAGCGAATAGATTTTCATTCCTTTAGTCAAAATTTGTTAAACAGTTACTGTATGGCAAGTACAGTGGCCCTGGATTATTGAGATGAATAAAGATATGGTCCCTGCCTTTAATTAAAAAATAAATAAATAAAAATAAAAAGAGCTGCAGTCAAGAAACTGTTTGCATTACGGCCTCTTTCAGCCTCTTATTGGACGAAACTCCTGTCACTCAAGGACAGAGAGTTGGGGCCTGAGGCCGTACCCAATCAGGGATGCTCCAAAATAAACTGTCCAATCAGATGCACAGACAGAAAAAAAGACGCTGTCTACGAGTATCCTGAACAGCTTTTCCTCTCTTGTGCGCGGATCTGGGGTCATCTCTTCACTGTTGCATCTCCGGGAGGATTCACGTGTGTCTGCAGCAGCCTCTGTCACCCTGTGACCTGCAGATATTGGGAGATCGGTGGCGATGACACTAGTACGTGCCGGAAGCTGGGAGACGGTGAGTCCAGGAGACCGGGTGTCCTGAGAGGGGGAGGGGCCAGAAGTGGCCGTGGGCGCTTTCGCTTCAGTTTGAGAGTCTTCGGAGTGAAGTTTGCCACCGGCACCCTTGGCCTTCAGACTCCTGTGGGCAAAAGGTGCGGTGGGGCAGGCAGCGGGGACTCTGTTCCTCCTGTTCCTTCCCGACGCGGTTACTTTGACCTCGGCCCATGGGCTCTCTTTGAGCAGCTGTGTGCCTGTAACCCTCGGAGTCCCTCCCACGAGGTGACAGTGGAAGGGTCCTCAGGGAAGAATCCCAGGTGGGCGTGTGGGGCTTGTTCCTGGGAGGGATTGGAGTCCCCGGGGCTCCCAACCCCTGCATTCTTCCGTTAAATGTAAACTCAGGGCTGGGTGCGGTGGCTCACGGTGTCGCCTAACCGAAAGTGGCTCGGTTGCCTGTCACTGTAGTTAAACACAGAGACAGGGAGTTGATTTGTAAAAAGGCTTTATTATCGGAAAGGCCAGCAATTCCGGAGAACAGCGAGAGTCATTTTTTAAGTGTTGTTTTGTCTATGTAACAAATTTTAATGCTTTACATAGGGAATAATTAAATAAGGGATTATTAAGGTTAGTGTATCGGAATGGGCGCCTTTTAAACTTAATATTATTTATCACTAGTAGTTACAGTTTTCAGTTGTATAGCAAATATATATATTTTTTGGCAGTAGTGTTTGTTTTTTAACTATAAATATCCGAGTGTGTGATAATTTTGTGGATATATGGGAAAAGTGTGACAATTCTGGTCAGTTCTAGTGGGTGCACATCTCCATTAGGCATGAAGTAAATAACTGTTCTACATAAGGACTTCTACTATGTCAGAAATCAGACATTTTTATGACATTTGGGGCTAAATAAGTCAGTACGTCCTTATTTCATCAAAATGGGACAAGGTTCTGGGCTGAGCTGTGAGTAGTCTCTAGAGGAAGATAAAGGGGGAATTGTATTTCTTCACTCTTATCTTGGTGCTTCCTCCAGGAGAGGCAGTCTAGTTTTTGTGGGCCTCAGCTGCTTCTGGAGTACAGCTTGAGTGGATAGTGGTGGGCCTGGGCTTCTAGTCCTGCAAGTTTCACTGCTGTGGTGTCCTCAGCTGAACACCATCTGGACTAGTCTACTTTTCTGACAGTTGTTTTTCTCCAGCCCCTCTTTTCAGGTTTTGAGATGGAGCTTGTTACCAGGATAAAAGAGGTGTAAGTTTTGTGTAGGGGTTGATGGAGGTCTGGGAAAAGAAAACTTGTGAATAAGGGGTAACACTTCCTGTATTTGTTGTACGTAGTTTTGTACTTTAAAATTATATTCAGCTTGCTCTGACATTTGAAATGAGATTTCCTGAAAGGGTTTCTTTCTTTTTTTTTTTTTGAGACAGAGCCTCAAGCTGTCACCCTGGATAGAGTGCTGTGGCTCACAGCAACCTCCAATTCCTGGGCTCAAGGGAGTCTCCTGCCTCCACCTCCCAAGTAGCTGGGACTACAGGTGCCTGCCACAATGCCTGGCCATTTTTTTTTTGGTTGCAGCCGTCATTGTTGTTTGGCGGGCCTGGGCCCGATTGAACACGCCAGCTCAGGTGTGGCTGGCGCCTTAGCTGCTTGAGCCACAGGCGCCGAGTCTCCTTTTTTTGATATGGCATTTTGAGTATGAAGAATTAGATAAAAAATATTGGAGTCCTTGTGAATGTTTACTGTTTTTCTTTTTGACAATTCTAACGTCCTAATGGTTAGGACAATTAGTTCAGCTTTTGGGCCCAAGTTCCTGGTGGAAGGGCTTTCATTTCTACCAGCCTTTCTACGGTCACTACTGTATAACTAGCCCTTTGCAATTCTTTTTCAATATAACTGCTTCCATCTATACAAGGAGTCCAGTCTACCTCCTTAGAAGGTTGTCTGACAGGTCTCCTTGGCTGGAAAAGACTGATTTAGTTACCTCTAGACATTGCTGTTCTTTTGGTTCTTGATTATGGTTAGGAAGTAGCCTGGCTGCGTTCAGTCCAGCTATCACTTCTAACCATATTTCAGGGTTAGTAAGTAATACAGCTTGGTATCTTCTCATCTGATCTACAGTTAACTAGAAGTTTCTTTTTTGTTGAAGTAGTGACAAGACCTGATGAGGGACATAAACTGTTGTTGGTTGTCCCAAGGTGAATTTTTCTTTTAAAAGATCATAAGTTACCATCTGGTAGCTATGAAGTCTAACTGTTTAGACATATGTCACTGGTCTTGGAATGGTACCAATTTTCTATCAGTACTCCAAGGGCAAACCCTTGTCTTTCATGCACATACAGACAGAAGAGTTTTGTTAACTTAGGCAGGCCACGAGTAGGGGCCTTAGAAAGACTTTAAGTTTCTGCAGGACTTTGTCACATGCCTTAGTCTAATCCAGGGGTACATTTTCCTGTGTTTTCAAGGCCTTATACGAGGCTTTAAGAATTAAGCCACAGTTCAGAATCCATACCTGGCATAAACTTGCTTATCCAGAAATCCCTGAAGCTGTTTTCTAGTTGCAGAGGTTAGAAAATGTAATGTTAACTTGTCTTTATTTTACTATTTAATTAATTCATTAATTTTTTGGAGACAGAGCCTCAAGCTGTCACCCTGGGTAGAGTGCTGTGGCATCACAGCTCACAGCAACCTCCAACTCCTGCCTTAAACGATTCTCTTGTATCAGCCTTCCAAGCAGCTAGGAGTACAGATGCCTGCCACAATGCCCAGCTATATTTTGGTTGTATTGTCATTGCTTTTTGGCAGGCCTGGACTGGATTCGAACCTGTCAGCTGTGGTGTATGTGGCTGGTGCCTTAGCTGTTTGAGCTATAGGTGTCGAGCCGACTTTGTTTTATTTTTTGAGGCAGAGTCTCACTATGTCACCCTGAGTAGAGTGCCGTGGTGTCACAGCTCACAGCAACCTCAAACTCTTGAGCTTGACTGATTCTCTTGCCTCAGCCTCCCAAGTAGCTGCAACTACAGGCACCCGCCACAATGCCCTGGCTATTTTTGGTTGTAGTGGTCATTGTTGTTTGGCAGGCTTGGGCTGGATTTGAACCTGCCATTTCCGGTGTATGTGGCTAGTGCCCTAGCTGCTGAGCTACAGGCACCAAGCCTGTCTTTATTTATTTATTTATTTATTTTTGAGACAGAACCTCAAGCTGTTGCCCTGGGGGAGTGCTGTGGCATCACAGCTCACAGTAACCTCCGACTCCTGGGCTCAAGCAATTCTCCTACCTCTGCCTCCCAGGTAGCTGGGACTACTGGCGCCTGCCACAACGCCTGGCTGTTTTTTGGTTGCAGCTGTCATTGTTGTTTGGTGGATTTGAACCCGCCAGCTCAGGTGTATGTAGCTGGCACCTTAGCCGCTTACCCACAGGTGCCGAGCCAACCCTCTTTATTTTTTAATAGGCTGCATTGTCTGTGCTCTGTCTGAAAACCAAGAAATTTCATTTCCTACATACAGATTGAACTTTTCACTTTGACACCCAATAGCTTCTCCATTCAGCTAAATGTTTCAGTGTTAATGTTGTGTTGTTTAGGCATACCTGAAAGCCCTGAACAGTGGTGAACAATTCATTTACACATTTTAAAGTGCATTCTAAGGCTCAGTGCCCATAGCTCAGTGAGTAGGGAGCCGGCCACAAAACAATGAGGCTGGCGGGTTCAAGCCCAGCCTTGGCCTGCTAAACAACAATGACAACTGCTACCCCCCACCCCCCAAAAAATAACTGGGTGTTGTGGCAGGCGCCTGTAGTCCCAGCTACTCGGGAGGCTAAGGGAAGAGAATTGCTTAAGCCCAGGAGTTTGAGGTTGCTGTGAGCTGTGACACCATGGCACTCTACTGAGGGTGACATAGTGAGATTCTGTCTCAAAAAAATAAATAAATAATAGCTGGGCGTTGTGGCGGGCGTCTGTAGTCCCAGCTACTCGGGAGGCTGAGGCAAGGGAATCACCTAAGCCCAGGAGTTGGAGGTTGCTATGAGCTGTGTGACACCATGGCACTCTACAGAAGGCGATAAAGTGAAACTCTGTCTCTACAAAAATAAATAAATAAATAAATAAAGTACATTCTAAGTTCACAGATACCTAAGAGCATTTGTTGAGGTATCTGTCTCTACCACAATGCCTATAATCCTAGCACTGTGGAGAACCTAGGTGGGTAGATTGCTTGAGTTCAGTAGTTCAAGACCAGCCCAAGCAAGAGAAGACCCCCATCTGTAAAAAATAGCCAGGCATTGTTTTGGGCATGTGTAGTCCCAACTACTTGGGAGGCTGAGGTAAGTGGATTGCTTGAGCCCAAGAGTTTGAAGTTGCTGTGAGTTATGCTGCCAGGGCACTCTACCCAGGGTGACAAAGTGAGTCTCTCAGTTAAAAAAAAAATGCAAACCAAATTCAAGAACTGATTGAGTGCAGTTATGCATTGACCTTATTGGACTATGCAGGTGAATCTTTCCTGGTTTCATAATCAGAGGAGAATTGGCAGTTTATGTTTGGTTAAGCCTAACTTGGTTCCTGCTAAGTTGATGTTAGGGTGCACAAAATAATTCTTCAAAAAATTTTAGCTTAGACATGCTGAGTGCTTTTGGAAATGGCAAAGCTTTTTAGAAGTAAGCCTGAATATCAAGGCCCTCATAAACTAGTCTTGCTCTCCTCACCACAAGAGTAGGCATGGACTCTCTAACATGTCCTTATGTAACAAACAAAGCTTCTTCCCAAATTAAAAGCAGTTGCCTTCTTTTGTTTTCCTGTTACCTCCTTACCTGCTGCAGATAGAATATTGAGCCACTCTTAAAGAATGCTTTCTTTCCTCAACATAGTTTCTCCCTTTCAGTTCATTCAGATTCCTAAAATAATCATTTACAGGATAGTTTCTTTCTCCCTGGTCCATTAATTCTCTAAACATTTATTGTCCTTCAAGAAAATGGTCTGCCTTCCCAAGTCTTTTCTTCTTTTATGAAAAAGAGTATTTAAATTGTGTACCCCAGTGGGAGGTTGGGGTAATCTCTCTATGATTTCCCCCCATAGGTAGCATTGCAGGAAAACAAGGCCCAATGGAGAGAATGAACATACAAACACCATATGGAAGAAGAGGAAGAAGACTTTTATTCAGCCAGTGGAGCAAATGACATAGAATTCAAAATGGCCACATTCCCCAACTGGCTTTATCTCCAGTCAAAAAGTCCCAACCCACGGGTACCTTTCTCATTGGTCAGTTTGAATCAAGCTGGAGAAGCTGTTCTAGCCTCCTCAGAACTATAGGATTTTGCAGTAGTGGAAATTTTCAGATCCCAGGATGTTAAGTCTATAAATTCCTGAGAGCTGAATCACTGTGAGGAGGACCCTGAAGGTCCTTGGGGTCTCCTTGAGAAGACCTCTGTTCTCCTAGATGTTACCCTTCCCAGGTATCCTCTCTTCATTTAATCTCTCCATGATTTTTCCCACATAGGGAGTGCATTAATACAGGGTGCTGCCTGTTATATCTTATTTCTTGCCTAGCACATACTCTTTGCCAGAATGTGTTTGCATTGAGACTCCCCTTTGTTAACTGTACAGGATGATGTGTTCTCAACCTACCCTTCTATCTTTGGTCATTTCTGAGCTTCACACTTGTCTGGAGTTGACCCAAGCTGCTCATAGCATCCATGTTTACTGGAGTGTCCACAAATACCAATTCCTGGAACATACTTATCCAGTGAATAGCCTGAAGTAAGGGGATGGAGCCTCTCAGGGGACTAAATGAATGCCTTTCAGTTTGAGAGTGGTCTCTTAGTATACCCTTCATGTAAACAGCTACCCCATTTGGACTTTAATTTTTTTTGTTTTTTGAGAAAGTCTCACTATGTGGCCCTCGGTAGAGTGCTGTGGCATCACAGCTCACCGTAACCTCTAATTCTTGGGCTTACGCAATTCTCTTGCCTCAGCCTCCCGAGTAGCTGGGACTACAGGCGCCTGCCACAATGTTGGGCTATTTTTAAGAGACGGGATCTCCTTCTTGCTCAGGTTGCTCTGGATCTCCTGAGCTGAGGGAATCCACCTGCCTTGGGCTTCCTAGAGAGTTGGGACTACAGGCTTGAACCATTAGGCCGGGCTTCTTGAAATTCTTAAGCAAGGACATAAATAGGCATTGTTAAGAAAACTTATTATTTGCTTGAATATAGAGTAACTGCTGCTGTTGCAGAATCACATACTTAGAGTGGGCATAATGTGAAATAACTTGTATGCATATTAAACCCTGAGAGGCAAAGCTTATCTAAGTGTTTCTCAGACCAGACTCCAGTTAGGATTCCATGGCCAGTTTGAAGAATTATCATCACCTGTGATTCTGCCTGCCCAGAGAGTCTACTAGACTGAGTTGTGTCATCCATGTGGTTTCAATTAAGTTCCCCCATGTGATTTTAAAGTTAGGTCAGTATTAAGCATGAGGGTTTCGAGATACATTTCTGACAACTGAGTTTATTTTTTATTCCAGAAAGTGGTCCCAGAGTCCATATTCCCATTTCCATAGCAGAAATTGCTGGCAGGGGAGGGCACTGGAGGCCAAGAAATAAGAAACTTCACTTCTGTATTATTAGTAAGTACATTTGGGAGATTATCAACTAAGGTGCACAACTACAACATTTATTGAGGAAGCGCCCCTTCTTAGATTCTCTTTCATAATACCTTGCTTTGGAAAGTAAAGTTGTCATCTTTGTTTACTGGTTCAGAAATCAACTGGGAAAAATCCAGTGTTTACAGTTCACTGCATATTTGACAAAATTTATCACAGGACAGAAGCAGAGGCATTTCTGTTGAGCTTATTAGAAATGTATAAATTGAATCTTTACCCCATATCTTCTATAAAAATCTGCATTTTAGGGTGGCACCTGTAGCTCAGTGTGTAGGGCGCTGGCCACATACACTGAGGCTGACAGGTTTGAACCTGGCCTGGGCCACCTAAAACAATGACAACTGCAAAGAAAAAAGAAAAAAAATAGCCGGATGTTGTGGTGGGTGCCTGTAGTCCTAGCTACTTGGGAGGCTGAGGCAAGAGAATTGCTTAAGCCTAAGAGTTGCTTTGAACTGTGATGCCACGGCACTCTACCTAGGGCGACAGCTTGAGACTCTGTCTCAAAAAAAGAAATCTGCATTTATCAAGATCTGCAGTTGTTTCTTGTACTTGTTAAAATTTTAGAGGTGCCATTTAACTCACCATGACATTTTCATATAAAAATATACACAACTTATACTGTATGATGTAAATAAGGCACAAAAATATACATCCTGGTATTGGTGGACTTATATTTCTACTGTGTCAACCAAAAACATACAGTGTGTACACTGGTTTTTTTTTTTTTTGCCAGGGCTGGGTTTGAACCCGCCACCCATCTGGTATGTGGGGCTGGCGCCCTACTCCTTTGAGCCATAGGGGCCACCCACACACTGGTTTTTTTTTGGTTGTTGTTTGTTAGTTTGTTTTTTGAGACAGTCTCTCTGTGTCACCCTTGGTAGAGTGCTGTGGTGTCACAGCAACCTCACACTCTTGGGCTTAAGTGATTCCCTTGCCTCAGTCTCCCAAGTAGCTGGGACTACAGGCGCCTGCCCAAACATCTGGCTATTTTTTTGTTGTAGTTGTCATTGTTTAGTAGGCCTGGGCCGGGTTTGAACCCGCCCGCCCCAGTGTATGTGCATGTACACTGATTTTGTGGATGTTATGCTGTCCCCTTTTTTCATTGTTAGACAATGTAAGAGGGAATATATCTGTTCTATACTTAGTAGGCAAATCTAATCACCCATATAAGTGAGCAACAGTTCTCTTCACTCATTTAACTAAACGTGAAATTCAATCTCCCCTTGGCTTCTTGATAAATATGTTTGTTTTTCAGAGACTGTTGACATTCAAGGATGTGTCTATAGAATTTTCTATGGATGAGTGGGCCTGCCTGGACCCTGCTGAACAGAACTTGTATCGGGATGTCATGTTAGAGACCTACAGAAACCTGGTCTTCCTAGGTGAGGATAACTTAAATACACAGTTCCTGATCTACACTAAATATTTCATATTCTTTCTTTTTTTTTTAGCGATGGAGTTTCACTTTGTCACCCTTGGTAGAGTATCATGGCTTCATAGCTCACAGCAACCTCCAGCTCTTGGGCTTAGATGATTCTCTTGCCTCAGCCTGGCTATTTTTTGTTGTGGTTTGGTCGGGGCTGGATTTGAACTTGCCATCCTGGGTATAGGGGGCCGGTGCTCTGCTCACTGAGCCACAGGCACCGCCCTCATATTCTTTCTTTGTACAAGGTTTTTATAGAGTTTCTTCTTTGACTACCTGAGTAAACTTAAAAACTTAAGGGTATCTTGGCCTAGAAAAGAAAATATTAGAGATGTTTTATTTTGGCACTAATCTTACCCTTTTTTTGAGCTGATTTATATCCTTCACTAGATTAATAGTAATTTGTGAAATTTAGTGGCATAGATTGTTACCCATATCTTTAAGTGTGATATCTAGGCCCACTTGGGCTGCAGGGCCTGCAGGGATGGCGTCCATCTTTTTTGAATGGATTCAGGCCGTCTGCAAGTGTCACTGCTGGTGGACCTGTGGTGTGGCTCTTTGGGAGTAAGACCTTGAAGATTGCCACAGTGGCTGAAAATGGTGATAATGCAAAAAATGGCTGCTCTGGAGGCCAAAATCTGTCATTAAATTAAGTAGTATTTTGGAGATTTCAGTTTGCCAGAGGACAAATTTTTAAAGGCACAGATCAAATTGGATGAAGGCTGAGTACCTTTGGAGATCATGATAAAATTCAACAGGTTAAACCGTCTCACAATAGACTTTAATGTAATTATGGAAGCGCTGAGCAAATTCAAAGGCAGAACTCATGAAAATCAGTGAAGATAAAACTAAAATCAGATGGTTTCCAAGCAAACTCTTCCTTGAAGTGACTGATGAATATAAAAATGGTGTAAAAAACAGATCTATTTATATTAAAGGCTTCCCAACTGATATAACCCTTGATGACATAAAAGAATGGTTAGAAAGACAAAGTTCTAAATATACAGATCAGATGAACATAGCACAAAGTTCTAAATATACAGATCAGATGAACATAGCACAAAGTATTTAAAGGATCATATTTGCTGTGTTTGATAGCATCTAAGAAGTTTGTAGAGACCCCTGGCCAGAAGTACAAAGACATGGACTTTTTAATACTTTTCAAGTATTAAAAAAAATGAAGAAAGAAAACAAAATCAAAATCAAGCAGAAGCTAAGTTAAGAGCTAAACAAAAGTGTGATATCTAAATATTAAATATTACTAAATAATATTAATAATTACTAAATAGTATTAATTACTAATAATTAAATAATACTAAATATTATTTCAGCAGAACTGGGTAGTGGAGTTAAGAATCTTCCAACATTAAATACTTTTCAAAGAGTCTAAAGTTTCTGTAAGGAACATCTATTTCGGTATTATTGTTTCAAGATCTTCTAAAATGTTCTTTTCTCTACTTTAGCAAGGTGATAGATTGCCAGTGGAGATGCCCAACAAGTGTCATGTTCTTTTTTCTAATAAAACAGGGCTTGCTGCCTCTAAGCCAGACTTCATTAGCTGCCTGGAGCAAAACAAAGAACCCTGGAAGGTGACGACACACCAGACAGTAGTCAAGCACCCAGGTAGGTTGGAGGGAATGAAGCAGATAACACTGGTTAGAGGTCCAAAGCTGAAGGAGGAAACCACATAATACTATGTGATTAGGGGAGCTCAGCTTAATTGGAATTGTTTTCTGAGAAGCCTGACTTTCTTTCTCTTGTTCTTATATAAGGGAACCTCTGTTCTTTTTTTTTTTGAGACAGAGCCTCAAGCTGTCACCCTGGATAGAGTGCCATGGCATCACAGCTCACAGCAACCTCCAACTCCTGGGCTTAAGCAATTCTTTTGCCTCAGCCTCCCAAGTAGCTGGGACTACAGGGGCCCGCCAGAACACCCGGCTATTTTTTTGGTTGTAGTTATTAATGTTGTTTGGCAGGCCTAGGCTGCATTCCAACCTGCCAGCTCTGGTGTATGTTGCTGGTGCCTTAGCTGCTTGAGCTACAGGTGCCAAGCCAAGGAACCTCTGTTCTTGTTTTTATTATTTTTTTATTTTTCTTTCTTTCTTTTTTCTTTTTTTTTTTTTGGCAGTTTTTGGCCGGGGCTGTGTTTGAACCCACTACCTCCAATATATGAGGCTGGTGCCCTACTCCTTTGAGCCACAGGTGCCGCCCCCCTGTTATTTTTATTTTCTTACAAACACAGAGTCTCACTCTCTTGCTTCACGCTAGAGTGCTGTGGCATCAGCCTTGCACAGAGCAACCTCAAGCTACTGGTTTCAAGTGATTTTCTGTCTCAGCATCCCAAATAGCCAGGACTACAGGTTGCTCCACGATGCCTGGCTAAGGGTTTTTCTATTTCTTTAGTAGAGGTGTGGGGGGGGTCCTTACACTTACTCAGGCTGGTATCAAACTCCTGAGCTGAGGGCAGTGCCTGTGGCTCACTGGGTAGGGTGCCGTACCCATATATTGAGAGTGGTGGGTTCAAACCCAGCCCTGGCCAAACTGCAGCGAAAAATAGCTAGGTGTTGTGGCGGGTGCCTGTAATCTCAGCTACTCGGGAGGCTGAGGCAAGAAAATTGGAGGTTGCTATGAGCTGTGATGCAATGGTACTCTACCAAGTGCTACAAAAGTAAGACTGTTTTAAAAAAATAATAATAATAATAACTTCTGAGCTGAAGTAATCCTCCTTCTTTGCCTTCCCAGAGTGCTAGGTTTACAGTTGTGAGCCACTATGCCTATTCTTGATTTTAATTTCCAGAAGGACTTTACTTTTAAGTGATATTCCTTCTAGGTTACTGTGGGAATAAAAGAACTTTCTATGGCTTACATGTGACTGCAGGAAGTCACTGCTCTTCCATTGTTTTTAAGGACATAAAATATTTGTGTATTTTTGAGTATCTCTGTGAAGGGTTTTTTAAAAAATGTTCTTTAGGCTGGGTGTGATGGCTCAAACCTGTAATCCTAGCACTCTAGGACTCAAAGTGGGACTATTTGCTTGACCTCAGGAGTGTGAGACCAGTCTAAACATGAGTGAAACGCTGTCTCTCCTAAAAATAGAACATTAAAGTAGACATTATAGTGGTTACCTGTTGTCCCAACTACTGGGGCAAGGGGGTGGTGAGGTTGGAAGATTGTTAACTGAGGAGTTTGAGGTTACTGTGAGTTAGGCTGATCCTATGAGATTCTAGCCTGGGCAACAAAATGAGACCATGTCTGAAAAAAAGTTTGTTTTTCTTTCACATCATATCCAAAACATGTGAGTAGCCAGGCGCGGTGGTTCATGCCTTTAATCCTAGCACTCTAGAAGGCCGAGACCGGCAGATCGCCTGAGCAAAAGGGAGACCTCACCTCTAAAAATAGCTGGGCATTGTGGTGGGCGCCTGTAGTCCCAGCTACCGGGGAAGCTGAGGCAAGAGAATCACTTTAGCCCAGGAGTCTGAGGTTGCTGTGAGCTATGTGCCATGGCACTCTACTGGGGGTGACAAAGTAAGATTCTGCCAAAAAAGAAAAACAAACAAACAAACAAAAAATATGTGCGTGAACTGGTGATTTTAGTATTTGGTTCAAAATCCCACGAACACCATAAATAGTTGTTGCAGTGTTTCTGCTTTATGGTTTTTAAGCTATGAAAGTTTCAAATAAGATTCTATAGAAATTATAGTCAGTAATTTTATCAGAACACTAAGAATCTTTCCAAATGTAAGAAAATCTAACATTATTTAAGTTTAAAATTTTTTTATATGAACCATAATAAATAATTTAATTTCTATATGCTCTAATTTGCCAACCTTAACATAATTGTAGGTATCTATTCCCTACATTTCTCTTTTTGTTTTGTTTTTTTTGAGACAGAATCATGTGCCATGGCATTATGGCTCACAGCCATCTTAAATTCTGGGCTCAAGTGATTCTCTTGCCTGAGCTCTTGAGTAGCTTGGAATATAGCCACCCTCCACTACATTTGGCTAGTTTTGCAATTTTTAGTAGAGTTCGTGTCTCCTTACCCAAACTGATTTTGAACTTCTGAGCTCAAGCAGTCTACTCACTGTGGCCTCCCTGAGTGTTAGGATTAGAGGTATGAGCCCCACACCCAGCAACTACATTTTTTAAATGTACTATGTCATTTGGGAGTTTAGAGTATTTCTGAATATATATTAATGTCTCTGTTGTTACAAAATAACTCTTGTTATAAAATTATGTGTGGCTTAACATATGCTTATTCGCATACACACACACGCAGAACCTCTGTAAGTTGACAACTCAAGGGAATGTAATAAACTTGTCAACATACAGAGGTGATCAACATAAAGGAACTAGGCCTGCTGTACCAATACACACATGTGGTACATGTCTGATCTATGAAAATCAGGTAAACTTGTGGAGGTGGTCAATGTAGGGAGATGGCCAACTATGGAGATACATAAACACACACACACACAGTGTCAAGATCTGCAGGCTTGTCTACATGGTCATGAGTGTACATCTCCCTCCATGTCTCTGGGTGAGTAGGACTACTCCCTGTACATAACTGGAAGAAGTTGGAGAGGCACAAATTCTAAATTCCTTAGAATTCCCCAGGGGCCAAAATTGAGCAGCCCCTTCTCCAGTCTGTACCCAAGACCAGGGGTCTCTAGTTTGCCAAGTAAATGAGGGTCTGCCTTCTCTAAATGACTCCCTTAAGGGCATTAGGAGAATTTCATAACCTCCTCCCTGGATCCTAAAGCTCTCATAAAATCACTTTTTGTGAGATTGTGTCTCACTGTATTTCCTAGGCTGGTGTCAAACTGCTGGACTCAAGTGATCCTCTCACCTCAGCCTCTAAGTAGGTCAGATTACAGGGGTGAGTCATTGTCCTGAAGTTTCATGAAAGCATTTTCCCCCTAGATGGCTCCCAAATTTTTGTTACTATGGGGGGAACACATGAACATGGGACTTCTATTCTATTATCTTGCTGATTTTACTGTCTCTATGTATGTTTTCACATTTGATTTTATTCAGTATTAAATTTTCTGTTTAATATAACAAGTAATTTAGATAATGAGTGGGCATTACATATTTATTAAAAGGCTCAGTTGAAAGTCTAGTTTACTTTGGGCAAAAAGAAATCAGCAGAATTGTCATCACTTTCCTCAACCTATATCTAAACTATATTTTAGTTTTTCCCAAATGCTTATTTATGGTAATATAAGCCTCAAGGTAGGTTTTTAATCCTAAATTTATGTTTGTGTTTGGTTTTACCTGTGTATTACAATTTTATTTATTTTTATTTTTTAGAGACAGAGTCTCACTTTATTGCCTTCAGAAGAGTGCTGTGGCGTCACAGCTCACAGCAACCTCCAACTCCTGGGCTTAGGTGATTCTCTTGCCTTAGCCTCCCAAGTAGCTGGGACTACAAGGAGCCCACCAGAATGCCTGACTTTTTTTGTTGCAGTTTAGCCAGGGCTGGGTTCGAACCTGTCACCCTCAGTATATGGGGCCGGTGCCCTACCCATTGAGCCACAGGTGCCTCCCTGTATTACAATTTTAGATGAAACCTCAACTCTTGGCCAGGATCTGTGGCTCACACCTATTAATTCTAGCACAGTGAGAGGCTGAGGCAGATGGATCGCCTGAGCTCACAGGTTGGAGACCAGCCTAGGCAAAAGTGAGACTCGGTGTCTAAAAATAGCTGGGTGTTGTGGCAGGTGGCTGTAGTCCCAGCTACTTGAGAGGCTGAGGCAAGAAAATCACTTGAGCCCCAAGTGTTGGAGGCTGCTTGTGAGCTATGATGCCACAGCACTCCACGGAGGATGACAAAGTGAGATTCTGTCTCAGATAGAAAAAAAAAAGAAAGAGACCGCAACTCTTCTAAATACTTTTATGTGTGGTTTAATTAAATAATGAATCAGCTATATGTCTACTAGAAATGATAGCTGTGTGTTTTTTCTATAAATATTACCCCATGTTTGTTTATAGCTTATCTTGTGTATTTCTTTTCCTGGGTAATTTTAGGTGGTTGTTTTGTCCTGTCTAGGTTAACAATCATAGAAACAGCCTTAATCTTGGCATGTTTATTGATGAATCTATATTTTCTTTTGGAGAAGAAAAAATGTGTAATTTTCAGATGATAGTTGAGAAACTGTGTAACTATTATAGTTATCCCATTACAATTTTAATTTTGGTAAAACAAAATTTACCACCGTCAATCTCTCTAAGTATGTTTCTGTAGTATTATGTGTTTTTACATTGTTATCCACAAGAACTCTATAATCTTTACATCCTGGGAAACTAAAACTCACAATGTTTTCCATAACCTCTGCTCATTTTACCCTCTTTTCAGTCTTTGTCAGACTTTGTTCTGCTTTCTGTTTCTATGAGTTTCACTACTTAAGATCCGTCGTATTTAGTGTAACCATGTACTGTCACATTGTTCTGGCTTATTTCAGTTACCACGATAGTCTTAAGGTTTGTCCTCATCCTTGGATGTGGCAAGATATTCTGTTTCAGTGCTGGATAACACTCCATTGTCTGTACATGCCACATATTTTGACATCTGTGTTCTTTAAACCTCTTGACTTTTTTTCCTTTTGAGACAGACTCTCACTCTGTCTCCCTGGGTAGAGTTCCTTTAGAAGGATGTGGTCCCGTCATACCTCACAGGAAACTCAAATTTCTGGGCTCACATAATCCTCAGTGCCTCAGTCTCCCGAGAATTTTTTTTTTTTAATTTTTTTGAGATAGAGTCTCACTATATTGCCCTGGGTAGAGTGCTGTGGCATCACAGTTCACAACAACTGCAAACTCTTGGGCTTAAGCAATTTTCTTGCCTCAGCCTCCCAAGTAGCTGGGACTACAGGCGCCCACCACAATGCCTGGCTGTTTTTTTGTTGCAGTTGTCATTGTTGTTTAGCAGACCCGGACTGGGGTCCAACCCGCCAGCCTCAGTGCATGTGGCCAGCCCCCTACTCACTGAGCTATGGGCACTGAACCAGTTAGTTATTTGACACTGAGTTTCTGTCACCCTGGGTAGAGTGCTGTGTTGTCATAGCTCACAGCATCTTCATTATTCTGGTCTGAAGAGATCTTCTTGCCTTATTCTCATGAATTGCTGGGACTACAGGCAAGTGCCACCATGCCTGACTAATTTTTCTATTTGTGGTAGAGATAACATATACTCCAGCTCAGGTGGATCTCTAATATCTGTGCTCAAGTGATCCATTCACCTCAGCCTCCCAGAGTTCTAGTATTACAAACATGGGCCAATCCATCCATCCTCCATGTTGACTCTACAACTTCCACTCACCTGCTATGCTGCAAATTCTTACCTGGTTTTTAGAATTTCCCAAAATGCAGCGTATACATGCAACATTAATTTGTTGTTAAGATAATTAGTGTGTGTGTATTATATTATGCCATATTCATAATTTTCTTGGAATGATTTTCCAGATAAAATATGTAATGTATATTTACTCAATTCTGATAAAAAGTCACTGGCTAAAATTGTTATTGTTTAAATTTCTTTCAGCTACGTCTAATCATTCTACTCAAGACCATTTGCAAGAGCTGGGCACAAATATTTTATTTCCAGAGATGATCCTGAGAAGATATCAAAGCTGTGGCCCTGAGAATTTAAACTTAACAAAAGACTGGGAAAGTCTGTATGAGTATAAGCAGCAGAAAGTATGTTCCAGTGGACTTGATCAATATTTAACAGATACCCATGGCAAAATCTTCCAATGTAGTAAATGTTTGAAAGTCTTCAGAAAATTGTCAAATCTAAATAGACATAAGACAATATACACTGTAGAGAAAAGGTTTAAGTGTAAAAAGTGTAAGAAAGCTTCTCACCAATGCTCGCACATTACAGAACATAAGATAATTCATATTGGAGAAAAACAGTACAAATGTAAAGAAGGTAGCAAAGGCTTCCAATCTTGCTCAAGACTGTCTAAGCATAAGAGACTTCACACTGGAGAGAAACTCTACAATTGTGAAATTTATGGCAAATGTCTTAGCCACATATCAAAATATAACCACAAGAGTATTGATACTGGAGGAAAACCCTATAACTGTAAAGAATATGACAAATTTACTAACCAGTACTCACACCTTTCTGGATATCAAAGAATTCATTCTGGAAACAAACCCTATAAATGTCAAGAATGTGGCATAGCCTTTAACCAGTACTCACACCTTTCTAGACATCAAAGAATTCATTCTGGAGACAAACCCTACAAATGCCAACAATGTGGCAAAGCCTTTAACCAGTGTTCACACCTTTCTAGACATCAAATAATTCATTCTGGAGACAAACCCTATAAATGTCAACAATGTGGCAAAGCCTTTAACCAGTACTCAAACCTTTCTGTACATAAAAGAATTCATTCTGGAGAGAAACCCTACAAATGTGAAGAATGTGGCAAAGCCTTTAACCAGTACTCACACCTTTCTAAACATCAAAGAATTCATTCTGGAGATAAACCCTACATATGCGAAGAATGTGGCAAAGCCTTTAACCATTGCTCAATCCTTTCTAAGCATCAAAGAATTCATTCTGGAGAGAAACCATACAAATGTCAAGAATGTGGCAAAGCCTTTCAACAATATTCACACCTTTCTAGACATCAAAGAATTCATTCTGGAGACAAACCCTACAAATGTCAAGAATGTGGCAAAGCCTTTAAACAGTACTCACACCTTTCTAGACATACAAGAATTCATTCTGGAGACAAACCCTACAAATGTGAAGAATGTGGCAAAGCCTTTAATCAGTACTCAAACTTTTCTAAACATAAAATAATTCATTCTGGAGAGAAACCCTACAAGTGTGAAGAATGTGGAAAAGGCTTTAGCAGTTCTTTAACCCTTTGTAGACATCAAAGAATTCATTCTGAAAAGAAACCCTACAAATGTCCAGAATGTGACAGAGCCTTCAAATGGTACTCAACCTTTTCAGTACATCAAAGAATTCATTCTGGAGAGAAACCCTACAAATGTCAAGTATGTGGCAAAGCCTTTAACCATAGTTCCACACTTGCTAAACATCAAAGAATTCATTCTGGAGAGAAACCCTACAAATGTCAAGTATGTGGCAAAGCCTTCAACCGATACTCACACCTTTCTGTACACCAAAGAATTCATTCTGGCGAGAAACCCTACAAATGTGAAGAATGTGGCAAAGCCTTTAACCAGTACTCAACCCTTTCTAAACATCAAAGAATTCATTCTGGAGAGAAACCCTTCAAATGTCAAGAATGTGGAAAAGCCTTTAAACAGTCCTCACATCTTTTTGTACATAGAAGAATTCACTCTGGAGAGAAACCCTACAAATGTGAAGAATGTAGCAAAGCCTTTAACCAGTTCTCAACCCTTACTAAACATCAACAAATTCATTGGAAGAGAAACCCTACAAATGTGAAGAAGGTGGGGAAAGCTTTAACAGTTCTTTAACCCTTTCTAGACATCAAAGTATTCACTCTAAAGAGAAAGCCTACATATTTCAAGAATGTGGCAAAGCATTTAACCAGTACTCACACCTTTCTGTACATCAAAGAATTCATTCTGGAGAGAAGCCACACAAATGTCAACAATGTGGCAAAGCTTTTTCTTTGCAGTTTTTGGCCGGGGCTGGGTTTGAACCCACCACCTCTGGCATATGGGGCTAGCGCCCTACTCCCTTGAGCCACAGGCTCCACTCTGTGGCAAAGCTTGTAAACAGTATGTGCACCTTTCTGGACATTTCTTTAACTGTAGTTTAACCCTCCTTGTACATAAAAGAATCCATTCTGGAGAGACACCTACAAATGTCAAGAATGTGGCAAAGCCTTTAACCAGTACTCAAGCCTTTCTAGGCATAAAAGAATTAACTCTGGAGAGAAACCCTACAAATGTGAAGAATATGGCAAAGCCTTTGATGTTAATTCAACCCTTACTAAATATCAAAGAATTCATACTGGAGACAAATCCTACAAATGTCAAAAATTGGCAAAGCCTTTAACTGGTACTCATGTCTTTCTGTACATTAAAGAATTCAGTCTGGAGAGAAACTATACAAATGTTAAGAATGTGGCAAAGGCTTTAACTCATGCCTAACCCTTTCTAATACAAAAGAATTTGATTCCAAAGAAAAACCCTATAGATGTGAAAAATGTGGCAAATCATAGCAAAAAAAAAAAAATGTTAACAGTATTAAAGCTTGGCAAAGCCTTATGCCACTAGTCACAGTTTTCTGTACACAATAGAATTCATGTTGAAGACAAACTCTACAAATATGGAGAACTTGACAAATGTTTAACTTGTGCTCAAACCATTCTATAAATGTAAAATTTATCACACAGAAGTCCCATAGAAATGTTAAGAAAGTGTCAAATACTATAGCCAGTACTCACTCATTTCAGTACTTAACAGAATTCATAGAGAATTTCTATGTATGTGAAGAGTGTTACAATATGTTTAAATATTTCTCATACTTTTCTAATCATAATTAACATGAAAGAAATACTCTGCAAATGTCAATCATGTCTCAAAACCTTAAAATTGTGTTTATCCTGTTAGGAGTGCTAAAGAGAGACAGGATCAGATGATACTAGGAGATCCTTTGTCCATAATAAGAGAAACAATTGGACCAGAAGAAACTTCTAAGAAAGAAAAGCTGGCATTTCAAGAAGGCTTCCAAAAACTGAACTGATGTTTTCTCTACAAAAATGAATCTCAGAGGTAGAGAAACCAAAATGTGGAGAAATGGTCAAGACCACAAAAAGGGATCTTTGGAGCATGAATACAAGTAAGGTGACAGTAGGCTCAAGTGACCTATTTTAATTAACATAGTAAAATTTACACCAGTTCAATCACACTTTACAATTACAATGACAAATAGTGTTCATTGATTATAGGGATAGAAACGGGAGGACTCTCCCTTCTGAAAGTTTTCCCGCTTTCCAGGAAAACCATGAATATTTTATCCCCACATCACTTACCATAGAATTGGAAAATCTGAGTAAGGCAGAAAATTTTACTAAATCCAGGGTCATCTCCACTTGAAAATGTAGATGTGTTTCTTCTCTGGAGTGTATAGTCCTTTAATAAACTTTGTCCTTTTGCACACTTATATCTACTTTTTCTGCTCATTTGTTCTATTGTCTTGGTACCAGTAACCATTCTTTGGCACCTGGAACAAAAAAACAGGGAACACACATCTGATACCTGGTCTTGATGTGTGACACTTTGGTGCCAAAATCTGGGAGGAAAATACATGTTCAGCAAGGTAAGCTAATGGAACAATATACATTCTGAATTCACACTGCCTGCTGCATAATACTATACCTACAGCTTTCTGATTGTCTTCACTTTCCATGTAACGGAGCTCTTTACCTAAAACCTGCTCCATCTCCTTTTTTCTTCTTCATCTCCACAATGCACTACATTCCCCTGTTAACCCTGATACTCAAAGGCTTACAAAGGGGCCTCAGGCTCCACAGCAGAATATTAAACCGAAGATTGAAAGTCTTCATAACCAGAATGGGGATGAAGAGACAGTTACAGAAAACCAGGCCAGCAGCAGGCCCTAATAGCAGATGGAAGCTTTTTTTTTTTTTTGAGACAGAGCCTCAAGCTATCACCCTGGATAGACTGCCGTGGCATCACAGCTCACAGCAACCTCCAATTCCTGGGCTCAAGCGAGTCTCTTGCCTCCGCCTCCCAAGTACCTGGGTCTACAGGTGCCTGCCATAATGCCCGGCCATTTTTTCGTTGCAGCTGTCATTGTTTGGTGGGCCCAGGCTGGATTCGAACCTGCCAGCTCAGGTGTACGTGGCTGGCGCCTTAGCTCGTTGAGCCACGCCGAGCCCAGATGGAAGCTCTTGAAATGGTTCCTACCACTATGAAAGACAGCTGTCAGAGACTGAGTTCCTCTAGAGCAGGGGTGCTCAAACTTTTTCAACAGGGGGCCAGTTCACTGTCCCTCACACCATTGGTGGGCCAGACTATAGTTTAAAAAAAAACTATGAACAAATTCCTATACACACTCCACATATCTTATTTTGAAGTAAAAAAAAAAAAAGGGAACAAATATAATATTTAAAATGAACAAATAAAGTTAAATCAACAAACTTATCAGTATTTCAATGGGAACTATGGGCCTACTTTTGGCTAATGAGATGGTCAGTGTCTGGTTCCATATTTGTCACTGCTAGTCGTAACAAGTGATGCAAGTGTGCATCAGTTAGTCTAGATTTGGTTGGAGATTTCAGATGTTTCATTCTGGAAAATGTCTGTTCACAGACATAAGTGCTGCCAAAAATGGTTGCCATTTTGAGTGCATGGTTCCTGAGATCAGGATATGTCTCAGAGGGGATAGATGCATAGAAGTTAGGAAGGCTGCTTGACTGAATGCGTCTTTCAGAGAGTCACAATTCTGCAGTTCAGCCAGTTCCATTTGGTAAATTGTATCCATATTTTCTTTTTTATTTCAAGATACTTTATTCTTCAAACAGGTCACAACACAGCTTTTGGTCCATTCTGCCACTGTACAAGCTACAAATGCTTGCTGAGCAGCAGAAGTGTGCTGTTTCATAGCATGTCTAAAAAGTGAATAAAAATCCATATAAAACAAATATTCAAATAGTTTCCATTGGAACACAGATAAGTGTGACCCCATCTCCTAATCTTACATATTGCTGCATCTGTGCCAACCCTACTCTTACAAAGACATGTCAAAACTAGCAATAATTAAGTTAAATGGTCCCTCCAAAATCCCTTAATGCAAGCTAAACTTGCAGTTAACAGCTGCAGAATAATATCCTACACATTAATACTAGTTGAAGCACAAGTTGCTGGATGACGTTTCATTCCACTTTCCCAAGCACAAGACACAGGCAGAGTGCCAACATCCTGCTCTTCTACTTTGGGTAGGTAGTTGGGGTTCTGGATTTGCTGCATGAGTTACCATATCAGTCCTAACATCACAGTGGATTGTTGG
>CAUYRH010109631.1:0-18443 GCA_963574655.1 Perodicticus potto | reverse complement strand
CACTCCTCATATAGCAAAGAGAAAGAGTGACTTTTCATGCTTTATCTTCTTTTTTTTTTTTTTGAGACAGAGGCTCACTTTCTCACCCTTGGTAGAGTGCCATGGCATCATAGCTCACAGCAACCTCAAACTCTTGGGCTTGAATGATTCTCTTGTCTCAGCCCCCTCAGTAGCAGGGACTACAGGAGCCCACCACAATACCCAGCTATTTTTTTGTTGCAGTTGTCATTGTTTAGCTGACCCAGGTGGGTTTGAACCCACCAGCCCGGTGTATGTGGCCAGCACCCGAACCACTGAGCTACAGGTGCCGAGCCCAGGTCAAGTTTTGATGTGTGAGAGGTCTCCTGCTTCCTCCCCCTCCGAAGATGGATTTTGCCATGTATCAGAAAAGAATGCAATGATGTGAGCAGATTTGTGGCTATTGCAGGCTCCTCCGCTGTGGCAGTGACTTTGACTAACCGATACTCACACATGTCCTGATGGAAGCACAAATGATATTTCCTGATCCTGCTGCTCCAGTCTCAACCCCAGGCCTGCTCTTAACGTCCACATAACCTGATGGGGTGCGTAGGTCCATTGCTTTGCCTCCAGTTTTCTGTGAGAATTCCAAGAAGGTTTGTGGAAAAAACCTCATGAATGGATGAAAAATCCCCTAGTACCCGAGGTTCCCATGTATTCTACATTGTCGCATTAGCCCTCACCACCCCTGAATGATTTGTGGAATTTCAGTTCTGTTCTTTTCATCGACTGTTAGTGAAACTGGCTCTTCCTCTCTTCCTGACTCACGCTACACAAAATGAGAGTGTGTTCTGGGCAGTGCCTGTGGCTCAAAGGAGTAGGGCGCCGGCCCCGTATGCCGGAGGTGGCGGGTTCAAACCCAGCCCTTGTCAAAAACGGCAAAAAAAAAAAAAAAAAAAAAGAGAGAGAGAGAGAGTGTTCTGTGTTCTGCCTCTCCTTCAAGGGACTTGTCTCCTTTGGGACTATGGCTTATCTGATCTCTTTGTGACATCTGCTCTCTAAAGTGTTCCCAGCATTAGGATTTTAAAAATTTATTTGGTGATTTTATTCTTTGTTAGCTATCTAGGTGCTCACTCAGCACCAAGTTATACAGCTTTGAAATATATAAAATGAACTTGAAACAGGGTTGTTCAGTCTCCTTGGTCAATAATCACAACCTGTGGCAAAAAGGCAACATATTCTTTGGCAGCTGATGGTTTGTTATTTAAGGATCTGAATATTCATCACAAACCGTGCATGGCCACACACACACACACACGTACATCAAAACTTGACTAAGAAAGGACACACCATCTCTCAATATGATGACTTTTGATTTCCTTGTTTAATTTCTATATATGTGTTTTATTATATTGAATATTTCTTATATAAAAATATTGATTTCTCTTAAATTAATCAACAAAAAAAAGAGCAAACAATCCCGTCTACCACTGGGTAAGATATGTGAACAAAACTTTCTCTGATGAAGACAGATGAATGGCTAACAAACATCTGAAAAACTGCTCTTCATCCCTGATCAGCAGAGAAATGCAAATGAAAACCACCTTCAGATATCATTTATACCCAGTAAAAGTAGCCCACATCACAAAGTCTGGAAGTTGCAAATGCTGGCATGGATGTGGAGAGAAGGAAATACTCTTACTGTGGGTGGGACAGCAAACTAATACAGCCTTTTTGGAAGGAAGTATGAAAAATCCTCAAAGAACTCAAATTAGACCTCCCATTTGATCCTGCAATCCCATTACTAGGCATCTACCCAGAAGACAAAAAGTCATTTTATCATCAGGACTTTTGCACTAGACTGTTTATCACAGCTCAATTTACAATCACTGAAATGTGGAAAAAACCTAAATGCCCACCAACCCAGGAATGGATTAACAAGCTGTGGTATATGTAAAACATGGAAAACTATACCATTTAGCCATAAAAAAATGGAGACTTTATATCTTTTGTATTAACATGGATAGAGGAGGAACACATCCTTCTCGGTAAAGTATCACAAAAATGGAGAAGCAAGAATCCAATGAAATCAGTTCTAATATGAAGCCAGTAGATGATCTAATATATGCCCATGTAACAGTAAAACCTCAAATTAATTCAAGGTGTGGGGTGGGGGTAAACGAGTGGGGAGAAGGGAGATAGGATGGGTGTGCTCCCACTTAGTGGGCACAACATTGGGGTGTATGGCACACCTCTTGGAGGTGAGACACAATTACAAGAGGGGCTTTAGCTAACAAATGCAAAGAGTGTAACCTAATTCTTCACATCCTTGATTAACCTAAAACAATAAAAAACAAACAAATAAATAAAATATTGATTTCTGCCTAATACACTGATTTCTCCAACCACTAATTAGTAAAACTATAGTTTGAAAAACAGTGACTTGAACTATATTCCTGGGAGTTGCAATTTTGTTTCAAAAGCATACCCATTTACAATGCCTTTCTTTTAAGAGACAATTAACAAATGTTTGTAAAATTTTATTAATAGAGAAATACTGTGAATGCTCTTTTGTAATTAAAGTAATGACAGGAGGAATGTGAAGGAAAGGACTAAATATGTGAGGAAGTACCAAGATCAGTGCAGGAACATAGATTATATATATATGTATATTATCTCATGCATATGACAATGGAAAGCAATACAAATGTTTCCTATCATTAACTAATGCTGCTCTTCCATCTTCTCTTTCCCCATCTCACTCACCAACATCCTTTATTTTCATGGCTTTAGTCATCTCAGGTTTTTAAAATTTCATGTGTTCAAGAAAAGACAAATACATGCTTTTTTGCTGATAGTATCAAGCACTCCCCTTATTTCATACCATTTAACAACATATCTTTGTTTCCCTTAGTTAATATATCCCAGAAAAATTAAGGATTTATTTAACTAATATATTAAACTTTTGCCCAATATCAATTATTTCTATAAATCATGTAATTCTTTTCTCATTTGTGGGTAGTCAGGATTTATTTGCATATTTTGATTTCTATACACATTTCTATACATTCTGCACTCAATAGTCTATTTGTATGTAAGTTGATATTAGTCCCTATATTTATTGCAGTCTCTTTATCAGATAAATACACAATGATTGAATTACAAGACTGGAAAATGTTAAATTTTGATATTGACCTATTATTTTTCCAACAAGTTTTTCTAGTTTATTTCCCCTGATTACATGTGAGAATGTGTGATGCTTGATTACTCAAATGGTCATCACATTCCTAGTATTGCAGTATCCTTGCTCTGCTTGAATGAATGACACTTTGTATTTGTATTTTTTATTCTCTTCATGTATGATTCCATTTGATTATAATTTGAATGCATACGTAAATGAGACTTCGTGTGTATGTATGTGTTAGACTGCAGCGGTTCTCAACCTGTGCATTGTGACTCCTCTGGGGGTTGAACAACACACAGGGGTCACCTAAGATCATCCTGCATATCAGATATTTACATTATGATTCATAACAGTAGCAAAATTAGAGTTATGAAGTAGCAACAAAAATAATTTTGTGGTTGCGGGTCACTGCAATGTGAGGAATTGTATTAAAGGGTCCCAGCATTAGGAAGGTTGAGAACCACTGTGTTAGAGAGACAGCATGAGAGTGAGAGAAATCTTCATTAATATTTAGTGAGACAACAAGCTGTAATTTTTTGGTCACACTTTGGTATCAATATGGAAAAGCAGAAAACTTTTGAACAAGTTTCAAGAATATATTATTTGCTATGTTAGGTATTTTAGATATATGTCGCTACTTAAGCCACCCAGAACTTAGTGGCTTAAAACAATAATTTATTATTCTCTCTCATAATTCTGCGTGTTGATAGGTCTCAATAAGATGTTTCTTCTCCTGGTCTTTTTAGAAGTAGTATCAGTATTATTAAGCATTTAAATTTGTTGAAGGGTATTAACACAGAAAGCTAAAAATGGCTTTTAAGGTATTAACATAGAAGGCTAAAATGGCATAAAAACTAATAAGGAGAAAGTAAATTAATGAACAAGAGCACTTTTGGTGCAACATTTGATGCTCAACTAAATATTTAAAAGTAATTTTTCTACAAGTGATTTTTCGTTTTAATAATAATTGAATCTTCTCTCACAGACAAAATATTTTGCATAAGGTTGCTTTAGAACAGCTTGATGGCAATTTTGATAAGTAGCGGTGGTGTTTGCTCTGTTTCCACCACCCAAGTGTCCTGACATAACTTTACAGTCTATTTGCTGGTGTACTGTATCATCTACCAAGTTCTCCACGAAGCACTTTGCCGACAGATCACGTTCAATCAAATATGGGCGAAGAAGTGCAGCTCTGTTGTCTAAGCTGATTCTGGAATTCCTCTCTAGGGTACAACCTTAAAACACAACCTGACACAACGTTTTGCTATTTAATTCATCAGCAGAAAAGTAGTTATGTTAAGTTGAAATAACTGCCTCGGTTAACATAGCCACTCAGTGCTGATAGTGCTCAGAGATTGGGCTGCTCAAATGCTGTTTCAAATAAGGAAACAAAGAGCTGATAGTGCCAGGCTCAAGAATTATCGTTGTGAACATACATTTTGATACTACAAAAGAAACTTTTGTTTGTAATTATGAGGTGGTTGTAAGAGGACATCAACATTGGTATAAAAGGATTTGAATTTTCCTTGAGGAACAAAGTTAGAAACTCAAAGCCAGGTATTCAGTATTTGCATAAGCAGAACAACCTCTTAGATGCCCAATCAGAGATAGTAATGCTGTTTGGGGGAACTGCATTATTCCAGCTGGTATGTTTACATGTCAACCGAATCATGAGCCCAGGGCCCTGACTTCTGCCCTCACCATATTTACATAGTTTTGGAAGCTTCTCACTCTGGGAAAGCTGGGGAAATTTTTTACCAGCTACTCCTGTTTCCAAATGTTCAGCACTGAATTTAATTGTGCAGAGGAGGTGGTTTTAAAATTTAGTGGTAGCTATCATCAGCACTGCCCTGCAATCTCTTTCTGCTTATATGCGTCTCTTGTGCTATTAATAAACTTCAGACATTGCACTCAAATTATTAATTTAGTTCTACCTTAGCAGCAATGAGAGAGAGAAAGAGAGAGAACCCTGTGTTCTACATTTTGAATAATAGGTCTTCAATCCTTTAAGGTTTTAGATCTCAATACCTGGAGATAGGAAAAGCTCTACTGTTCATCGGATAACTCGCTCCATTCTCATGCTTTTGTGCTTTGTTACAGACAAGTCATTTAACCATGTATGATTCTTCATCCTACTCCGTCTAAGCCTGACAGAAGTACAAGCCATAAAAATAGAGTGTGGTGACTACTTGCAAGAGGGGATTACATCTTATTCTCACAGGGACACAATAAAATTCATATAGTTATATATATTTTTCTTGCCATGTGTATATAAAATATATATGTTGAACGTATGTCTTCATTACATATATATAAATTTATTACATAGATAAATATTATCTTATATATAGAATATTGCATGTAAAATATTACATATAAAAATATTTCTGTACATATATTCTCACTATATAGAATATTTCTCTCTATATTCTCTATATATGGAATTATTTCTTTCTATTTATAGTATATGTGTATATATATATATGTATATATAGAGAAAAGGGTGGAAGAATAATTTTGGTCAGATGGTGTATTTTAACTGTCCTCTTTCTGAAGTTCTGTGTGTAACAGGAGCCATTGAAAACTTGATGCAAGTCTATTCATTCATTTTAATGTTTATCATTGCAGTCTCTGATTCTGACTTCTTTCAGTAGTGCAGTCAAGTTCAAGTGTTGGTTCAAGAGAAAAATTTAGATGTGGAATAAAATCACTCAGCATGGACAATTTTTATGTCTGTCTTACCTTCGTTTATTGTGCCTGCATTTAAACAACTTATGTTTTATCTCTCTCTAGTACATTCCCCTCTGTAGGGCAATTAAATTATATTATTAAGACCACGCCACAGCTGTGTTTTATCCGTAGCAAAACGCCTCCTAAATACTGTATACACTAGACTTTCAATTTTGATTCTGCCCAATATCTCTTCCCACTGCTCTCATCTCTATCAGTTCTCTGAGAACAACAACATGATGTATCACACAATTTGAAATTTTAATAATTAAAACATGTGGAAATACACATTTTTAGGTCCATGAGAATCTAAAATCCCATTAGGAAACTTTCTCTTGTCTGCCTAATGATGTATAAGAACAGCAAGAGTCACAGGCGAGGGTTCCTCTTGGAAGAAATCAATTACTGTCTCATCCACTCTCTCCCTGTGGGAATAGGATGGATGGCAATACAATTCCTGATGGCACAACACCTTGCAAAATGCCTTCCTTTTCTGGCTAACATTTGAAAATGTCTCAAATAAAAGAAGGTGCTAACTCTGTTTACGTATTTCTTTCTCTCTTCTTCCATTTCTTTCATTGGATCATTGAAGCAAAGCAAATTATACTGGATTAATATAATTATTATGTACTTTGCAATATTTACTTTGCCTTCACTGTGAGAATTTCTGAAACAATGAAATGATTGTTTGTGTTATAGATGATTTAAAATCCAATAGGAAACTCTGAAGTAAACTTAAAATTTTAAATACTCTGAAAAATGTCATCTCTAATTAATGGAGGTGGTATAGAAATGGAGAGGATAAATTAACATCCTTTATTCGCTAGTTGTTGCAGTAGCCAACAATGCTTCTCCTCTAGTCCTGGCAGAGATATAACCCTCTTGAATGTGAAAATCATAAATAAAGTAGAGATCATGATTTTTGGCGCAAGTAGTCCTAAAACGATAGTGGAGACGGGCGTTAAGATTCTCTTACCTTGCATAACCATTTGGTGTAGGTGTAATTCAAATGAGCTATTACCTACTTGTCCCTGGTCTAAATCTGTCTGTCTATTCTGAAGAAAGTATGGCCCTCTAAGACCATGAAGAGTACCACTAAAATTTGTGTGGTATTCAAAGCAAGTCCAAGTGAAGATAAAACATAGAAAAATCTTCATGCCACATATGGTAGACAAAGAAAGGAATAAAGGAGATTTATAACTCAAAAATTTGTTAAAAATACACAAACTAGACATTAATCCCATTGCTGAATAAAGTTATGCAAATACAATTGTAATAAATGAAACTGCTCTAGGCTACTAGTCTGAAACCACTGGAAATTACATCAATACTTCAAAGGTATCATCTAATTCTGCTCAGGTTGATATAACTGGATACCACATTCTAGGAGGCTTACAAACCAAAGATATTTATTTCTCACAGTCTGAGGCAAAATGCCAAATTCGAGACACTGGCATGTTCAGATTCTGGTGTGGGCCCACTTCTTGCTTGGTTTTCACAGGGCAAGAAGGGCAAGGGAGACTTCTAGGTTCTTCCTTAAACTTTTACTAATTCATTCATAAGAACAAGGTATAGCCTGATTATCTCTCAAAGCCCCACTTCCATATACCGTCACATAGGGAATCAGGTTTCACAGTCAGTCTATTTCTAATGAATACTCATCTTAGAAGCTTCCCCAAGAGAAAAACACTTCCATAGTCATATGTATTGGAAAAACTATATACCTATCTACTGTGCACAGATTTGTAAAGCACCATACTGAGATAGTGATGGCCAAACTGGATGTGTCCATGCCACAGGATCACAGGTGATCCAGTAGCAGGTAGGAAGGGAACATAAGAACGTTCTGTTGTATGTCGTTTATAGCCTTTCATATTTATTTTATTTCTATGTATTTTATAATGTATGTTACATAAATACAGTAGTTCAGAAAATGTTCCAGACTTCTTCACTAAAGATCATAGCATTTTTTAGTAAAGCAGTATTACTTTGAACTTATATCACCATGGGCAACTTTATGAGTATGTACGTATCATCAATTATAATGAAGTGAAACATTTTGTGAAACACTGTTTCAGAAGTGAGATGCTCATTTTCCAGACAGTGTGCCTGCATTTACTGGATCTGCTAAAAGGGGCAGGATAATGACCTGAATTTTAGAGTGTGATTTGCAAATTCAATTATTCCTGGAAAGTTTTCATCAGAGAGTACAGAACTAAATCAAATGTTTCAAGAACTGGAAATTTTACCTTTCTTGCAAGCTAACGACTTTGCCTGCTATACTTTAATGGATGCTGATAGATGGCACAAGATTTTTGGGCCAGAGATGAATAAGGCAGCCTAAATCCTAGCCAGAAGATCAGCATTTTTTCCCGGTTTCCTAAGCTCCAGTTCCCACAGAGAGACAGGAAGAAGGCTAGATGAAACACGCACACATAACAAGCAGCTTACAGGATGGGAAGCCTGGGCTTAAGAAATCTGAATCTTCTATAATGAACAAAAAGCATGCTTCTTCCTTGCTCTGATAAAGCCACTATCTCTAGTTTCCAAGGCAGTTCACTAAATGAATATTCTTAAAAAGAACTTAGAAAAAAAGACAGTGCCTCTGCTTGCAAGATCACAAGATATACAGAAACATGAGATTCATAGACAAATGTCTTTCAAACAAACTATATTATTAATTTGGTTTTACAAAGATGAAGCCAATATACGTTTTCCCTATCATAATGATCTCTTTTAAACACTTGCACACAGAATTGTCTTCATGGGTGAACAGCCAGTGCAAATACACAAAACTCTGTGCTCAGAATCTCCTCACCTACTCCCCACACTGTAGTTTAATGGTCTTTGGTCACCTGTGGTCACCACCTTCAAGCTGTTAATATTATCTCGGAACTTACACAAACGTAAGTGAAGTCCTGTGAGATGACAGAGCAGTTGCCAGGCGCTTGGAGTCTTCACTCATGCATGGTCCTGCCTCTTGACACCTGCTTCTAGGGTTCTAGGACACCAATCACCCTGACACCCCCACCCTGCCGAGCGTCCCTCTCTGTGCATCATCCCGGGAAGGCTGTTACTCTATCTAGAGCAGTGACTGCACTGTGTTACTTGAGGGATGACCCATTCACCTTTGCCCTCTTTGCTCTGGTCAGGATGTGGTAGCAGCTTTTTATGTTGAGTTGTCAGGTTTATGCACACCCAGGCCAGGAAAAGTCCTAGGACAGGTGGGAGAATCCCTGTAGTCCACCCTGGTCTGGACCCTGAGTGCATCCTGGCCCATAGGAGTTTCAGGGACCAGGGCAGGGCCCATTTGCTATGATCGTAGTAACAGTCTGTGGGAAGGAGAGATAACTGATGTAACTTCCTTACAGCCCACCCCAGCCAGGGTGCCCTATGTCAGTCTAGCAGCTGGTAGGAAGGGGACACCAGCCTACTGTGAGACACAGGTGACTCCTCTGCTGGCTTCATCCCTGAAAGGGCCATTGTTTCCAAATTCCAACCTTCCAAAATCTAGTCTGCATTGTTTATTCCAACTGGCTTGAAAAGCACCCAATGAAGACTAGCTGTGGGATGCAAATTATATAATTTTAGTATTTCCTTAAAAGATTTAATGCTCTAATATTTCCAGTTTAAGCTGGCATTGTACAACATAATAAAGAGTTAAATTCATGCTTCTCATTCAATATTTTAACTTTTCTTCGCATAGAACAATATTAATAACAAATAGACAATGGAAAGCTGATAGTAGAAGAAAAGGGTATATTTTGTAATTTTTATACCATTTTCCTGCATTTTCAACAAGGAACCCTGAATTTTCATTTTGCAGTTGGGCCCCGCAATTTATGCTGCAACCCTCCTCACTCAAGGTATCTCTGCTTCATTGTGCCCTATGCCCTTCACTGCAGAATTCACTGAATTTGGAAACTCTCAGAGAATGTACCCATATTCTGCATGTAGACCATACTCTGTTATTCCCACTTTTGACAATGAAAAAAGAAGTGTCTGCTTTTATCCTGGCCCGACCTACTGTTTTATATTCTGCGCCCTTTACTCTCATTCTTATTAGAGACCTACCACTCGCAATTATCCTCTCTCCACAGTCATCAAATCTTCATTATTTTCATCTCTTTAGCATGATTCCCATTAATTTATGAACATGCTTCATTTAGTATCATACATATTTAACTTTAATGTCTGTAGACTACACAATCACATATACAACAAGAAAACCATTTGATCAGCTGTAGCTGTCCTTCAATTTCTCTGGTGTCTTTTACAGAAAAAAATTTTCAAGAGTTATGTACACACATTACCACATCTTCACCTCAGATTCACTCGTCTTTGCATTCCACTCCAGATATTGTCCATATACTTCCACTGAAATTGTTTATTAAATTACCAAATAATCCCCTTGATGCCAAATTTAATGCTCATGTAATGCTCCATTGCACTTGACTTTTCAGCAGCATTCAACATTGTAGACAACTTCTCTCTTCTTGGAATTCTTGGTGTCTATGACCTCTCACCGTCCTTACTCTTCATTTACATTATTGGCTATTTATTAGTCTTCTGACACTACTACTTCTACTTATCCAAACTTTGAAGGCTTGGATGCATCCAAAACTTAAGAATCGTCTCTCTTACTTTTCTCTGTACACTCTCCCTAGGGTGCCTCATACCTGTACATATATATTTTTGTACAAAATATATAAATAAAAATATATATATACAGGTGTGAACTAAAATATATAAATTTAACCTGTACAAGGCTCAGCACCTGTGGCTCAATGGGCTAAGGCGCCAGCCACATACACCTGAGCTGGCAGGTTCGAATTCATTCCAGGCCCACCAAACAACGACATCTGCAACCAAAAAATGGCCAGGCGTTGTGGCGAGTGCCTGTAGTCCCAGCTACTTGGGAGGCAGAGGCAAGAGACCGCTTGAGCCCAGGAATTGGAGGTTGCTGTGAGCTGTGATGCCACCGCACTCTATCCAGGGTGACAGCTTGAGGCTCTGTCTCAAAAAAAAAAAAAAATTTAACCTGTACAAAATATATAAATAAAATATATATATACAGGTGTGAACTAAAATAAAATCTTAAGGCTCCCTCTTCAGCAACTGACTGACAGGACCCCCTTTTGGCCAAGAAAATCCCTAAAACTGACTTGTTGTCCATGAAAAAAAGAGATCAGACACACCTGATCATGCCCCCTTCCCCTTCTTAGAGATGTCCTTTGTGATTCGCTAATAGGCCTAAGGCTATGCAAGACCTACCTGCAGGTCCTTAGCATACCTAACGAACCACTTCAGGGGTCTGTCTGGTACTTTGTCTCTAATTAACAGACGCTCCTTATCTTAACCATTCCTTTTCAGTGACTCCTGGTCTTTTAGACAGAGCCTAAGTTTCAACCAATTGTCAGCTAAAGAATCTCTAAACCTACCTCAAACTGCAAGCTCTCTGGTTCCAGATATCCCACTTTTGAGGCCAAACCAATGTATGTTTTCCATGTATTGATTTCTGACCTCACCAGAAATCTGTTTCCCTAAAATGGATAAAACCAAACTGTAACCTCACCACCCCTAGAATGTATAAAACCAAACCATAACCCCACCACCCCCAGAACATATAAAACCAAACCATAACCCCACCACCTTGAGTCCATGTCCTCAAGGCTTCTTGGGTGTAGCTCTGGGTCATGGTCTTCACATGTGCCTCAGAAGAAACCTCCTTAAATTACTTTACTGTGTATGGCTTCTTTTCCCTTCAACAGGTATATATACAAAGGGTGCAAAAAAATGTATACAGATTTTAAGAAAGGAAACATTTGCATTAAATTTGTATACTCAAGTAATGTTTGACTTCTGCCATTACAAGAAATGCTCAACTTGACTTGTATTCATCTTTTGTCATTGAGTATGTCTTGAGTATTACAATTTTAATAAACTTTTTTCCTTTCTTAAAATGTGTGCCATTTTTGGCACCTTCTGTATATATACACACATATAAATATACATAAATATGTATATATACACACACATATGAAATGTATAATAGATGTGTGTATATATAATATATACACACATACATACACACATGTAGATCTCCATATATAATATATACACACACACATACACATACATACACATATATAGATCTCCAGTTTACATCTCCAGATTATATATCCACCTGCTTTATCTTGGATGTATAAGAGGCATATCAAAATTAAAATGGCCAAAATGCTATCCCTTATTGTCTGAAAGTATTCTGTGCCCTTGAACTCTGTAAGTGATACTGTCATCTAATCAGTAGCTCAACCCCGTATTTTATCTTCCCTGTATCTTTCACTTGCTACCCATCAGCTAATACTATGATATTTGCCAAACCTATAAATCTAGCTTGAATCTGTTCTCTTTTCCATCTTCTCAGACGCTGTCTCAGTTTAAGCTGCCAATGCCTCCTGCTGGCAATGGACTCCAGGGTAGTATTTCCATACTTGTTCCTCCACAAACCTGACAATGATCTGAGTAGGTTTTTTTTTACAAAAATAGATTATGTTGGTTTTCCATTCATAAAATGAGAGTCATGGCTTGTAAAATCACATTTTACTTGAGACCTGTCTACATTTCCAAGCTCACCCTGTATTATTTTCCCTGGCATATTCCAGATACACTTACCTTTTTATCCCTCTCTTTGGCACAGAGCTCATTTCCTTGGGAGCAAATACCTTAGAATACTGGATGGCATCTAAAACAGTACTTGAAATGTACTATTCAAAAGATGTTAAATACATACATATATTATCTATCCACCCGTCTGTCCATTCTTTTTCAGTGTGAGCATATTAGGTTTCTGCTAGATTATTATTTGAGGATAAATTGTAATATTGTCATACTTAGAAAATGCCACAGAACACTCAATGAAACACAAACTTTCTTATCAGTCACTGTTTTTAAAGTTGTACATTTCATTCCCTTAAACAGAAACACTTATTTGTTACTTTAATGTTATGGTTTGATTGTTTCCTTTGGACTATTAGTATAATTGATTGGTAGAATCATGGTTGTGGGAAACCATATAGCTTAATGGAATTCTTGAGGACCAGGAATTAAAATTCATCTTGACTTCATGCCTCTATTATTTTTGACCTCGTACACGTCCTTATCTAGAGAATGGAATTAGTATAATTTCCATATCAGGGATAAACAAATTTATGAAGCAGGGTATCATGTAATGCTGCCCTACTTCTGGTAAATGGGAGCAGATATCAAATTTGAATACACAAGAAGCACCAGAGCACTCACATTTTCATCTTTTCTTTTACATTTTACAGATGCCATTATATTTAAACTATTCCTCTGTGTAAATTTGGATGCCTTCTGGAAGACCATTTAATTATATGATTACCAAATTGTCTGTTGATTGTCTGTTGGTTAGAAGCACCAAAAAATAGGTAAAGAGCAATAGATTTTTGGAGACTGGGATATTTCTGAAGCTGAGAGAGAAAGGTTATGACCGACAGTCAAATATCATGGACAAGACTCTCCTTTTCTCTTTGTTTTATAAGTCCGCAACAAAATTGAATAGAGAAACTTTTCTCATCATTTTTCCAGGACTTAAAATTCATTTGATCTTTATTATAGTTTCAATAAATTATTAATGATCAAACATTGTATGTCCAAAATTCTCTTGTAGCAGGGTCAAAATTTTTTTGTATTGGATTTCTAAAAGTAATTTTCAAAGACTTGAAATTAGAATCTTTAGTTGCAGACATAGTATACTTCTCAGCACTCATGTTTTTATTTGGGTACTTCTGAAAATAGAAGAAGATGACATTGCTCCTTCTAAATAGCACAGAAATGTTTAAATAAAGAACTGTACCAGGTTATGGCTCATTGTAACAACTGCATATCCCCATGACTATATCTTTTAAATAAACATTATCTACCACATTTATTACATGTTTTATCTAATTCCACATCTCTGGTCTGCTCAATTTGCAATGTTGCATGAGATAGTCTGTTTGGAGAAAACCAAAACAACTCTTCCCACATGTGTACAATTTCCCCCTAGAATTAGATCTTTCATACTTATTAGAAAAAAATTGTATTAGTGTAAATAGCAGATTTAAAAGAGAGATTAGGTTCAGGTTCTGTGAAGGGTAAATGGTTAATATGATTTTTGAAAAAGGCTCTTTAGAAATAAATCACGGGCTCAAACATAGCAAGGGTAGAAATGAACAAAAGCTATTACTCTCTGAAAGTTAAGGGGTAATTTTGGTCCAGTTCCCAGTTCTGCCGTGTACTGGAGTCCAGCCTCAACAAGGACACTTAATTTAGCACTACTGATGAGGACCTACACTGAAAGGGGTTGCTTGTATGGTCCCTGGGGTCCAGTAATAAAAAATCATCCTAACTCAGAGTTGACATGCAGCTGAAAACTTCTCTATGTTGTTTTGGTAATTTCATAATACCTAAATTCAATTCATTTAGTTCAGTGGTTCTCAACCTTCCTATTGCTGCAACCCTTTAATACAGTTCTTCATGCTGTGGTGACCCCCACCCACAAAATTATTTTTGTTGCTGCTTCATAACTGTAATTTTGCTACTGTTATGAATCATAATGTAAATATCTGATATTCAGGTTGTATTTTCATTGTTACAAAGGGGTTGACAACCACTGAAGATGAAATAAATACTTCTGTGCTAATCAAATCATAATACATACTGATTAATAACCATGAAGAAGTACTATCAGAGGACACTTCAGCTTTTTTGTTTTGTGTTTAGAAAGATAGGCTTCAGTTTAAAGTGGTGAACCTATAACCCTGCTTACTTAAACTTCTTTTTGTACAGAACCATTTAGGTTTCAGTTTAATTTAATCAAACAACATTGATCTTTCCTTGGGTACTAGTATGTCAATGATGGTCTTAAAGCCTATCATGGTCAAGTATTTCTTTGATAAACCATATCTATGTGTACTTATCCAATTTGCACAAATACACCTGGAAATAACTCAATACACACAGTGTGTGGAGAATTATTGATAGAAATCACATATTATTCATTTAAGAGTAGATATCATTAATGGTAAACATTCCCTGTGTGGGTTTAATTTTGCCAGGGATACTTGAGAACTCCTGTCTTTACCCCTTTCTCCCTTTAAATAGTTGGTAATGATTTTTCAGACCTGCGTTCCAGCCTATCTCTGCTTCAGAGTCTTGATTCATAACTCAAGACTCTGAGAGTGAGTGTGTGTTTCACTTCTTGTTGATTCTGTTAGGTGAGTTGATAATGGCTTTCTATAATGCTTTGATTCAGGTTATGTGTGTATTGGAGTTCGTCAGGCATCTTCTACAGCTCAAATCAAATTCAAATTATTCCTAAGCCTGCTAACCTTACTGCACTTCTTTACGCATATCTTTGAGTATCTGTGATTTCATGCTGCTGTTTTTCACTTCTCCATACTTATCTAATTTCTCTCCAGTTGTTTGTTTCCATATTTGGAGTGAAGCTCCACTGAGGTTTATCCTTTCCCACTCGCTGAATGAGGAGGGAAATAACTTAAAATTTCAAGAAAATTTATCACTGAGATAGTAAAGATCTGTCTTTATGCAGTTTTGCTAGAGAGTATTATTGTTTCAAAACAAATTTTTTTTTCTGATACCTTTTCCTCCCCCTTTCCTCCTTCCCTCCTTCCCTCCTTCCTTACTTACCTGCTTCCCTCCCTCTTCTCTCCCTCCTTCCCTCCTTTCTTTTTCTTTCTTTCCTTCCTTTCTTTCCTCCTTCCTTCCTTTCTTCACTCTCTGTCTCTTCCCCCTCCCTCTTCCTTTTTTCCTTCCTCCTTCCTTCCTCTCTTTCTTTCCTTTCTTTTTTCTTTTGCTTCTTGATTTAAATATAAGGATGTATTGACTGTAGAAAAATTGAATATGAAAGTATACATGAGAAAATAAAAAGTCCCCAATATGCTCCTTAACTCCTAGAAAGAATCTCTGTTAACTTTCTGCTAAAATGCCTTCTGATCTTTCCTTAGTGTATGACTGCTAGTTTGTAAATTTCTTAAAATTTAAACAACATACATTTACATATGCATGTACTTATGTATATGGGCACATATTTGCATATTTGGGATCATAATTTATATGTGTATATATATTATCCTATTTCTCACTTATTAAATTATAAATAAGTCCCACACCATTAAGCCTTCTCTAAAAGCATTATTTTAAACATTCATTTACTATAAAATGTAGCACATTAATTATAGAAGCATGATAACTATGGAAAAGTGTTAAGAAAGAAACTTAGTAGTCATACGGTTCAGAGATCATCTGTTAACATTTTCTTATTTCCTTCTAGACCTTTGTATACATATATAGGATGTTTGTACAGTTTATACTACATGAACTATTTTGTAATCAATCTTTAAATTTAATGTATTTTGAAGGAGAGGAAAGGGATGAGAGGGGAAGTAAGAAAGAGGGAGGGTAAATGGTGAGACCACACCTATGGTGCATATTGCAAGGGTACATGTCGAATCTATTAAATGTAGAGTATAGATGTCTTAACATAATTAAGTAAGTGAGGATAGGCTGTGTTAACCTGTTTGATGTAAGCATTCCAAATTGTATATAAAATCAGCACATTGTAACCCATAAATGCACTAATGTATACAGTTATGATTTAATAAAAATAAAAAAAATTAAAAATATATTTTGAATATTCCTGTCATAATTGTATTTGAATATTTCTGTCATAATTTTTTATATAAACACTTACTTAAATAACTGCATAATAATCTGATTGCTCTTCTAAACACTTTCTGCCAACTAAGCCAAGACCACCATAATTAAATTTTCTATTCATTCATTACCAGAAATACCATCTTGCAGATCTTGACATTTTGCTATTCATTGTGACTTGTGTAAGGTTCGGGAGAAAAGGGGGACAAATTTAGAATACATCTCTGTATTTTCCATTTTACTTGTTTGGAGTTCAGTGTTATATTATAAAATCTTATTGTCATTATTTGTATTGCAATATCTTTGAGCTATTGCATATTAAGTTATTTATGGATTAGCTATTGATATTGATCCAGCATTATAATTTTATTCCTTTCACTGTAAATAGAAATACTATTTGTAGAAGTTTGGAGATAGTATATAAAAGGCAAGAGAGTCCATTGACAAATTGTCACAAAGTACAGTGAAAAAGTGCTGTTAAGAAAACTATAACACCATTCTTAAACTTTAAGTTCAGTTCAAGTATTTCAAAGAGAATTAACCTATTAATTCAACAGGGAAGTCAAGGAGAAGAGTAGCTAGTAGGAAGTGGGAGTAGGAGTGAGAAGTTGTTAGCCTGGGGTGGGGAAACACAGACTAAGGAAGGGTATAATAACAGGTTGGCACTACCAATAAGTCTGGCTAGCGCTTGAATGAGTTGTAGCTGAGGCACAGCCAGGTTTCACAGAGACAATAGAGACTGTCTCTTATGTGAGTTTGTGTGCCTTCATTAAGAAAAAGAATCACAAAATTATGACTTCAAATTTGGTAGGGAAGTGTTTATTGAAAACATGAAATCATAATAAGTTGTAATTTATAAAATCCTAAAATATACTTCAATCATTACAAAATCCAGAAAAAGAACCTAATATATTCATTAATTAAAGATCCCACAGAAGTCTATAATCATTTTTCTTTCATTTTTGGCAGCATACTCTTTGATTGCTTTTTCATATAATAAACATTTTTGTAATATCATATTCTGTGGAGAATAGAAAGATAATTAAGTCTTCTAGCAAGGTTGATCTGAAATTGCTCTTTATTATTGATAGTTTAGGAGAGTTTCCTTCTGCTTCATAAATTTATTACTGATAATGTTATGCAATATTTCAGACTTGTTATCAAATATGAGAAAAATTCTTTGAATTATATTTCAAGTGTGAACAGAGAATTACATGTTTCTTTTGTGTAATGATGGATATTAAATATTCCTTGCATTCATGACATTCCTAAACCACTCTATCCTCAATGTCATCAATACCCTTGTTATAGCACATTATGTTACCTTCTTTGATGAAAGTTTTCATGTCCTATTAGGAATAAATTCAAATTTTTGTCCAATGATTCATGTCTTCATTACTTGATTATTTGTAAAAATCCTCAAAACTATTTACTATTTCTATTCAAAATTTCTCTCTTCTCATGGCTTAGTGCTTATAGCTCAGTGGCTAGGGTGCCAGCCACATACACAGGGGCTGGCAGGTTCAAGCCCAACCAGGGCCTGCTAAACAACAATGACAACTACAACAAAAAAATAGCCGGGCGTTGTAGCAGGTGCCTGTAGTCCCAGCTACTTGGGAGGCTGAGGCAAGAGAATCACTTAAGCCCAAGAGTTTGAGGTTGCTGTAAGCTGTGATGCTACAGCACTCTACCAAGGGTGACATAGTGAGACTCTGTCTCAAAAAAATAATAGTAATTTCTCTCTTCTCATTAATGACTGCTTTTGTATAACCAGAATGCTTTTTATTGGTATAATTCACTTCCCCAAGTTAGACTATATTAATTTATTTCA
>CAUYRH010109629.1:0-12034 GCA_963574655.1 Perodicticus potto | reverse complement strand
GCAACCAAAAAAAAAATGGCTGGGCGTTGTGGCGGGTGCCTGTGGTCCCAGCTACTTGGGAGGCGGAGGCAGGAGACTCGCTTGAGCCCAGGAATTGGAGGTTGCTGTGAGCTGTGATGCCACAGCACTCTATCCAGGGTGACAGCTTGAGGCTCTGTCTCGAAAAAAAAATAAAATGTATAGTTCAGTGTTGGCTCACTATTGAAGGAGGTGAAGTCTGGGATGAACATTTTATTTTTTTCTAAAGAGAAGCTGGAAATTCAGATTTTATAAGAAATTTTTATGTTTAAATATTGGCAACTTATGAATTCATAGTATAAACACTGTGGGCTAAACAAATCACCACTGTGGGCAGAATTGGTCTTGTGGCTTGCCGCTTTGCAACCTCTGATTGGGTCTTTGACTTTCTGCAGCATAACCCAAGTTCTCTGCCCTCTGGGATGAAAGTCCTCCCGTAAAGATTTAAAACAGTTTAAGTAATACCTCAGAGCAGTCTACTGTGAGGAGTTACTTTACAGGCTGAGAAAGATTTCTCAAACAATTATTAGGATATATAGAAGTAAAACATTTATTTACTTTTCCTGAGAAAGAAAGAGAGAGGGAGAAAGAAAATGGCATGGTACTCCAAGGTAGGGAGAAAGTGCCAGCAGTGGGCTTTTTAGGGGTAAAAATGGCTTTTTTTCCCCCTTCTGTCTTAGACTGAATAACAGGAGTGACTGTGGTTATTTTTTGTCTCCTTTCTTTGAGGCCAGCCTATCAAAGATCCTTGAAATCTTGTCCTGGCAGGAACTGAGGCAGAGAGTTGGAGCAGGGAGCTTGCACCCTTACTATCTGTTTAGGGCTCTTCAAAGCTGTGAAAATTTATTCTTAGAGATAACAGAGTAGGCTTGGATTTGAGTCCCAGATGTTAATTAAAACAAAGGGCAGTTTTACTGTGAGTATATTCCTTTTACTTTCTGTTTGATAGTTCTTTTTTTTTCTGTTAGCTAGGTTGTTAGTTAAGGCCACCTTTCAAGAGATATGCAGAATAATTATTAAGACAGAAAGAAAGAGAAACGTTAATATTGGGATTTAGGATGTCCACAGGTGCAGAGGCAGGGATGGACTTAATGTGGTAGAGCTGAGTTTTAAAGGATTTGTGGGCCTGGTAATAGGACAAATTGAGAAGAGACAGCCTTTTACTTTGCATTACCTTGAGATGTAATGGCTGATAGGATGAAATGGGTTTTTATGAAGATTGATCTGACAACATTAAGGTCTGCAGTATTTACTAGAGCTGGTGGCAGGGAGGCCAGGCTACGGAGGTGGCATTGGGAATGAAATGAAAGGGACAAAAGCGGCCGGTGCCTGTGGCTCAAAGGAGTAGGGGGCCGGCCCCATATGTCGGAGGTGGCGGGTTCAAACCCAGCCCCGGCCAAAAATGGTAAAAAAAAAAAAAAAAAAAAAAGAAAGGGACAAAAGCTTGGAGTAAATAAAGAGGGCTGATTTGGGGAGCTTCTTTCCCATTTACTCTGTAAACCTGGGGTATTAGAAGATAATGTGTACAGGCTCTCTCTTGTCATGTTGCAGATCTTGTGTTATCATTCTCTCAGCCCCAGTACCTTCTTTACTGGTGGATCCCATGCATACAGTATTATGATTTCTCAGCTTGCACAAGGAGAATAGAAAGAAAAGGAAAACCCAAAGTAGTTCAACTGCTTATCACATAATCTTGTTTTGTGTGTTTGGTGATCTCAGTTAACTTCTGATAGATTCTGTTATACTTTCATTTATACATGGAGTTTATATTGACCAGGGTTTGAAGACACGGGCAAAGGGTTTGCTCTTGGAAAAGATGTAGAATTTTAATGCAGAAATGGTGTTTTAGTCTCCTGATTTAAATGTACTGCTGTAGAAACTTGACACAAAAATTCGTGACTCAGAATATAAAAGAAACCGGTAAACACTGTAGAAGGGTAGGATGTGTTTATTTTGTATAACCTGAGAAGATAGATTTTATTTTTATCAGGCCTTTTCTTCTGTTTATACTTTCTCATGAAAAATTTCTTGACATACAGAAGAAGTTATTTGTTATTCTTGGCCAAAATGCAAAATGTCATTTTTAAAATACTGTAGCCTTGGTGGCAACTGTGGCTCAGTGAGTAGGGCATGGCCGCATATACTGTGGGCGGCGGGTTCAAACCTGGCCCCGGCCATAACTGTAACAAAAAGTAGCTGGACGTTGTGTTGGGCACCTGTCGTCCAGCTAATGGTCATTCCATAGAGAGTTCCAGAATCACTTTGATGGGTGGACTAGGTGCTGGCATCAATGCATACCTTCCCAAAAAGAATACTTCAAAGGTGACTGTAGCAATGTTCAGCAATGAGACATGTAGTACTTCTTCTAGGATGACGTTGTGAACTTAATTGTTTGACCTCATACTCTGCAAGCATTCTCATCTCTCTGGATTAGCGGTTCTCAACCTGTGGGTCATAACCCACAGGAACTGTATTAAAGGGCCACAGCATTAGGAAGGTTGAGACTCTGTCTCTTAAAAAAAAAAAAAAAATACTGTAGCCTTTTTAGCAAGTAAACTGAATAGTGTGTTAGGTATAGTCTGCTTATTAAGAATATCAGAGGTAGGGCGGCGCCTGTGGCTCAACAGAGTAGGGCACCGGCCCCATATGCCGGAGGTGGTGGGTTCAAACCCAGCCCTGGTCAAAAAAAAAAAAGAATATCAGAGGTATAACAGTTTTTTCATGTATGCATAAAAATACTGAATCGAGCCTCTAAAAAGTTGCCTCTCATAAAGATGCAACAGTAGGGTCAAATGAGCTGAATCTACATCTTATTCAATGAAGAAAGATTTTTCTCCTTTTATTTTTGAAGTATTATCTAACCTAATTTTTGGAGTTCATTTTGCTCTCACAATTAGGGATTTTCAATTTCAGGTGGTTCATTTAATTATTGTTCTGCTTTGGAAATGGGAAGGAAAAAAATGTGAGAGAGGGGTTAGCTATATTTGCTTCTGTGGAAATTCAGTAGTCAAAGGGAAATCCTAGATTATTTTTTTCTGGTCTTGAATTTTTTTCAGAGGAGAGATTTACTGTGGATCTTAATTAAAAACTATATTCTGAGCCTGGTGTGGTGGCTCACGCCTGTAATCCCAGCACTTGGGAGGCTGAGGCGAGTGGATTGCCTGAGCTCGAGTTCGAGACCAACCTGAGCAAGAGTGAGACCCCCGTCTCTAAAAAATAGCTGGGTGCTGTGGTGGGTACCTGTAGTCTCAGCTACTTGGGAGACTGAGGCAAGAGAATTGCTTGTACTTAAGAGTTTGAGGTTGCTGTGAGCTAAGATGCCACAACACTTTACCAAGAGTGACCAAGTGAGACTCTGTCTCAAAAAAAAAAAAAAAAAAAAAAAACCACAACTCACAGCTAGTTTTTCTGTTTTTAGTACAGATAGGGGTCTCGCTCTTGGTAGGATTTTCTGTTTTAAGTAGAGATGGGGTCTCCCCTGGGTAGAGTGCAGTGGCATCACAGCTCACAGCAACTTCTAACTCCTGGGCCTACGAAGTTCTCTTACCTTTTGCCTCAGCCTCCCAAGTAGCTGGGACTACAGGTGCTTGCCACAACGCCCAGCTATTTTTTGGTTGTAGTTGTTATTGTTTGGCAGGCCCAGGCTGGATTCGAACCCACCAGCTCTGATATATGTGGCTGGTTCCTTAGCTGCTTGAGCTACAGGTGTTGAGCCTTGGTTTTTTATTTTTATTTCAGGTTAATTGAGGGTAAAAAGAATTAGGTTATAGTGTTTGCATTTGTTAGGTAAAGTCCCTCTTATAATTGTGTCCCACCCCAAGAGGTGTGCCATACCCTCTAATATTGTGCCGATTAATTGGGAGCATACCCGTCCCCCTCCCTCTTCCCCTCTCCCCACTCTCTCATACCCCTGCCCCTCACCTTGAATTGTTTTGAGTTTTTCTCTTACGTGGGTATTAGATTATCTACTGGCTTCATATTAGAATTGTATACATTGGATTTTTTTTTTTTTTTTGAGACGCAGCCTCAAGGTATCACCCTGGGTAGAGTGCCGTGGCATCACAGTTCACAGCAACCTCCAACTCCTGGGCTCAAGTGAGTCTTCTGCCTCTGCCTCCCAAGTAGCTAGGACTACAGGCGCCCACCACAATGCCCAGCCATTTTTTGGTTGCAGCCATCATTGTTGTTTGGCGGACCCGGGCTGGATTCGAACCTGCCAGCTCAGGTGTATGTGGCTGGCGCCTTAGCCACTTGAGCCACAGGCCCCGAGCCTACACTGGATTTTTGCTTCTCCATTTTTGTGATACTTTACTAAGAAGAATGTGTTCTAACGCCACCCAGCTTAATACATTTCTGTTTTTTTGTTTGTTTTGAGACAGAGTCACTATGTCACTCTCAGTAGAGTTCTGTGCTGTCACAGCTCACAGCAACCTTAAACTCTCGGGCTTAATGATTCTCTTGGCTCAGCCTCCCAAGTAGCTGGGACTACAGGTGTCCGCCACAATGCCTAGCTATGTTTTGGTCGTAGTTGTCATTGTTGTTTGGCAGGCCCAGGCTGGGTTTGAACCCGTCAGCTCTAGTGTATGTGGCTGGTGTCCTAGTCGCTGAGCTACAGGCGCTGAGCTATTTCTGTTTGGTTTTTTTTTTGCAGTTTTTGGCCGGGGCTGGGTTTGAACCTGCCACCTCCAGCATGTGGGGCTGGCGCCCTACTCCTTTGAGCCGCCGCCCCCATTTCTGTTTTTTTTTAATAGCTATTCTAGTGGATGTGAAATGGTGTCTCCTGTTTGATTTGTACCTTTTTAAAGATAGTAATGTTGAGCATCTTTTCATGTACTTATTGGAATTTTTTTTTTAGAGACAGAATCTCACTTTGTCGCCCTCCACAGAGTGCTGTGGTGTCACAGCTCACAGGAACCTCCAGCTGTTGGGCTTAGGTGATTCTCTTGCCTCAGCCCCCGGAGTAGCAAGGACTACAGGCACCTGCCACAATGCCCGGCTATTTTTTGTTGCAGTTTGGCTGGGGTGGGGTTCAAACCTGCCACCCTTGGTGTAGGGGTCCGGCGCCCTACTCATTCAGCCACAGGTGCCACCCCCTTATTGGCCACTTGTATGTCTTCCTTGGATAAATGCCTATTCAAGTCTTTGGCACATTTTTAAAGTGGGTGGTTTTTTGGGGTCTTAATTATTTTGTAGGCTCCTGCCCATATCTTTTCTGCTGCTGGGTTAACTGCTCTTATTCCTCCTCCTCTCCTGTTGTTAACAAAACAGGTAGAACTATTCTCTCCCTTACATAGTTCCTTAGTAAATGTCTGATTATAAAATGTTAAAAGTAATGCTTTCTAGAAAAGATGAAAGTTGGTCAGGGAGGGGAGTTTCGTTACCTTTTTTCCTGGTTTTGGATTTTGCTATTCTTCTCTTTGACCATTTAGTTACTAAGGTAAAGTTTTCTAAAGGATTAAGCTTTCAGGGACATGAGTTCTGGTATTTAAATTTCATTTTAGAGAAGGAAAATATAGAGTCCTACTAAAAGAAATTTGATTCTTAGAGGACTTACTTTACCGTTTGCCTAAGAAACAAGTCAGCCTGAGATTTTTTCTTTTTTAATGCCCAAGACCCTATTACTATCATTCCCAAAGGCCTGAAGTGTTTAAACCATGATTTTTACCCTTAATAGTTCTGAAGGAGAAAAAAAACCTATTTTAATAATTTCAGTAATTTACTTCTTAACTGGCGTTATTATATGATAATTTGGAACGTCTTAATTTGAGTCTGTGCTATTTAATTTTGTGTGTGTTTTTGTTTTTGAGACAGAGTCTCATTCTGTAGCCCTGGCTAAAATGTGGTGGTTGTCAGCCTATATAACAGTAACCTCAAATTCCTGGGCTCAGGCAGCCCTGTCTCAAGCCTCCCCAAGCAGCTGGGACTACAGGTGCCTGTCACCATGCTCAGCTAATTTTTCTATTTTCGGTAGAGACAGGATCTTACTTTGCTCAGGCTAGTCTTTAATCTAGGAGGGAACTCAGGGGAGCCTTACACCTTGGCCTTCCAGAGTGCTAGGATTTACAGGCGTGAGCCTCCTCCCTGGCTGAGACTGTGCTATTTGTTTGGTTTTTTTTTTTTTTTGTAATGGTTAGCTGGATGTTTTTATTTATATATTTATTTATTTATTTGAGACAGAGCCTCAAGCTGTCACCTTGGATAGAGTGCTGTGGCATCACAGCTCACAGCAACCTCCAATTCCTGGGCTCAAGTGAGTCTCCTGCCTCCGCTTCCCAAGTAGCTGGGACTACAGGCGCCCGTCACAACGCCCGGCCACTTTTTGGTTGCAGCCGTCCTTGTTGTTTGGCGGGCCCGGGCTGGATACGAACCTGCCACTCAGGTGTACGTGGCTGGCGCCTTAGCCCGTTGAGCCACAGGCGCCGAGCCAGATTGTGCTATTTGTGAGAATTTTTTCTTTTGTTTTTTCTGTCAAGTTGGGGAAGTTGGGAGTGAGCCTCGTCTCAATATACATTTTAGTAATTTTAGAATGCAGTAAATAGGTTCAATGACAGCAATGACAGAAGTATTTTTTTTCCCTGTTACCTTTTTTGGCTCTTTTATGGAACTGTGGTTTTAAATGATGAAATTATCATCAAAGGAGGTTAGAGATTTCAGTTTTGGGCCACATCTTCTGTTCTGACATTGGGTAATCCATTTCAATTGGGTTGTTTATCTTTAATTAATATTGTTGAGTTGTAAGTTATCTGTAAATTCTTTATGTAGTGCTTTACCATATATGTATGCCTTTTGCAGATATTGTAGCCTTTTGCTTGTCTTTCTGTTTTCTTTTTCTTTTTCTTTTGTTTTTTTTTTTTTTTTGGAGACAGGGTCTGGGTAGAGTACTGTGGCATCATAGCTCACAGCAACCTCCAATTCTTGGGCTCAAGCGATCCTCTTGCCTTAGTTTTTCTATTTTTAATAGAGATGGGGTCTTGCTTTTGCTCAGGCTGGTCTGGAACTCATGAGCTCAGGCAATCCACCCATCTCAGCCTCCCTAGTGCTGGGATTATAGGTGTGAGCCACTGAACCCAGCCTTGATTAGAGACTGATTTTTTTATGTTGGTTGCAATGTGGAAAATCTGACTGATTAGCAATAACTTTTTTTTTTTTGAGACAGAGTCTCAAGCTGGCACCTGGGTAGAGTGCTGTGACGTCACTTACAGCAACCTCAAACTCTTGAGCTTAGGCAATTCTCTTGCCTCAGCCTCCCAAGTAGCTGGGACTACAAGCGCCCGCCATAACACCAGGCTATTTTTTTGTTGTTGTTGCAGTTGTCATTGTTGTTTTAGCTGGCTGGGGCCAGGTTTAAACCTGCTACCCTCAGTGTATGTGTGGCCAGCGCCCTGCCAACTGAGCTATAGTTGCTGCCCAACATTTTTTTTTTTTTTTAAGACAGAATCTCCCTTTGTCACACTGCATAGAGTGCTATGGTGTTACAGCTCACAGCAACCTCAAACTCTTGCGCTCAAGTGATTCTCTTGCCTCAGCCTCCCGAGTGCTGGGATTACAGGTGTGAACCATCATGCCTAGCCTGTCTTTCCTTTTTTTTTTTTTTTTTTTTCAGTTTTGGCTGGGGCTGAACTTGAATCTGCCACCCCCGGCATATGGGGTCGGTGCCCTACTCCTTGAGCCATAGGCACCGCCCTGTCTTTCCATTTTCTTAATGATGTCCTTTGAAGAGAAGTTCCTAATTTTGATTAGATTCAGTTTTTTGATTTTTTTTTCTTTTTAAGTGTTACTTTTGTTGTTGTATCTAAGAAATCTTGCCTTATTGGGCAATCCATTGACTTTCCTAGATTTCCATTTATTTACCTGTGAGAACAAATAAGATTTATGTGGTATTTTGCCTTCTTTGGCAAAAACATCTTCTGTCTCTTTTTTGATTCAAAGTAGAGGTGGTAATCTTAGGATAGAACAGCAATTCTCATCCTGTAGGTTGCATCCCCTTTGGGGGTCGAATGACCCTTTCACAGGGGTCGCCTAAAAACATCCTGCATATCAGATATTTACATTACGATTCATAATGGTAGCAAAATTACAGTTATGAAGTAGCAACAAAAATAATTTTATGGTGAGTCACCACAACATGAGGAACTGTATTAAAGGGTCTTGGCATTAGGAAGGTTGAGAACCACTGGGATAGAGTACTAAGGTGAAAATATACAAAACCAAATTGGAATGTAGAATTGGCTTTGTTTTCATAATCTTATTTGTTTCCTAATGAATAGGTAGTGGATGATTTTGTTCCCTCCGCTTTCCAGGATTTAGGGCTCTTGGGTGTATACTATTATCTCTGTGTCATTTTCTTCTGCCTTCTAAATATAATCTGAGTAATAGGCCGGGTGTAGTGGCTCACACCAGTAATTCTAGCACTCTGAGAAGCTGAGGCAAGTGGATTACCTGAGGTCAAGTGTTTGAGACTCAGCTGAGGAAGAGTGAGATTCCATCTCTACTAAAAATAAAAAAACTAGCTGGGCATTGTGGAGGATGCCTGTAGTCCCAGCTATCTCGGAGGCTGAGGCAAGAGGATGGCCTGATCCCAAGAGTTTGAGGTTGCTGTGAGCTGTGACACCAAAGCACTCTACCCAGGGTGATGGGGTGAGACCCTGTCTCAAAAAACAAAAAAAAAGGGCACAGTGGCTCATGCTTATAATCTTAGCACTCTGGTGGGAGGCCAAGCAGGTGGATCACCTGAGCTCAGGAGTTCAAGATCAGCTTGAGCAAGAAAAAAACTCAGTCTCTAAAAATAGCCGAGTATTGTGGCAAGGGCTTGAAGCCCCAGCTGTTTGGGAACCTGAGGCAAGAGGATCTCTTGAGCCCAAGAGTTTGAGGTTATTGTGAGCTATGATGCCAGGGCACTCTACCAAGAGCAACAAAGTGAGACTCTGTCTCAAAAAAAAAAAAAAAATTGTGATGACTTGGTAGTAAAATCTGTTTTCTGGATCCCAGACGAAATGTCCATGCAATCACTCATGACCCTAATACACCAGTATGCTGTTCATTCACTGAATGGGAAATAAGAAAAAAGGGTGGGGAGGAGTTGTTTATTCATCATGCCTTTTAAAAAAATAACAAAATACATAAATAAAAATATAAATCTGAATAATAATAGTTTTTGGCCCCTTCTAAGAAAAGTATACTCAGCAACTCAGTATTGGCTTCAAGTTACTTGAAAATGTTTAGAAATGATCTGAGAAAGGTTTCCTGGAAGGATGGGTCTTATTTTGAAAATTTATGAGTATTAAGAGATGGTCAGAAACAGGAATTTCTTGGGAGCCTGGAAATTGAATTTTATATATAATTGTGTATTTTCACATAAGCACTTTTTGCAAGAGAGCAATATTTGTTTTCATGGAACCCTTCACAAATTTGCATGTCATCTTTGTTCAGAGGCCATTTTAAGAGAGCAGTATTTAAAGTAGTATATTTAGTATTTATTTGTGGCATTTCAAATCTTTTTTTTTTCCTGAGGTAAAACTTTTTATTTCTTGGCTGACAGGACTTCTACACCCATGCACAGGCACCTTCTACCTTGCCCAAGCAGCAGCAGCCCAGTCCACAAGGTGCCATAGCCAGTGGGGTTGGGGAGTCACTTCACATTCCAGGCTGGAGTTGGGGGGAGCTTAGGGATACCCCCCAGCTTTTGCCAGCAAGAGGCCATGACTCACACCAACCCAAAATCCTGCATCCTGGTGGGAGGTGACTGCGTTTCCTCCCAGTTGTTCATACCTAATATATGACCAGACAGGCCAGGACACAGAAGCCCAGCTTCAGCAGTAATGATATCACCCAATGCTGGCTCCTGCCCAGGTGACAACTCCAGCCTCCATCATGGGACAGCAAAGGGGCATTTCAAATCCTTTAAAGTCTAGTAGTAAATAGTCCATCAAAGCCAGAAACAACTTATAATAGTAGATGATACTGAAATGTTTGTCAGAAACCTATTTGGGAGGATGGGAAAGAAATTACCTTCTAGAATCCTGGGTACAGAGTTCAAACCAGCAAATGAATGCTGAAAATTAGATTCTGGTGCCAGTTTCCTTACACTCTTGTTTTCATACTACTGAACCTTAAATGTTAGAGCTTTTTGTTTTCCTCTTTAAGTTAATAATTTTTTATGCATATGCTATAGAATCCATGCTCATATATTTAGAAAATGGGAAAGGAGCTTTCAGTGTTGTGGATCATTGTGTGATACTCAGAGCCAAAGTGTCCTGTAACTGGGGAGAGAGGATGGTTTACATCCTACCTCCCATCCTAGACCCTGTGTTAAGATACCCTTCTCCAGTAATTAGGAAATTAACCTTTTCCCATCATGAGTATAGTTGAGTTCGTTCCCACTTCTTTTGCTCAGAAATTAAATTATCAAAATGGGTCTTTACCCTCTTCCTCAACCCAAAGAACTTATCCTCCCTGCCAGTACCTTCAGCCTGTACATCAAGGTTGGCTCCTTTGCTGTAATTATTGAAGAATGGGTTATACAAATCGTTCCTTCTAGCTGGTTTTTGCTGCTGTGCCTCTAGGAAATAGGATCTAGTTTTTCATTTGTGGTTTGGGAGTATGGCAGAATGACCCTCTTCAAAGGAGAACACTCGGTAAGTATTTCTAGTTCCCATGCATGCTTCTGCATTTTAGTATGATTGTTTGAGAGTTTAACCTCATTAAGTTTTAGGTTTTTTTTTTATTCCTTGAGACAAAGTCTCTCTCTTTTTTTTTTTTTTTTTTTTTGCAGTTTTTAGCCAGGGCTGGGTTTGAACCCACCACCTCTGGCATATGGGGCCGGCACCCTACTCCCTTGAGCCACAGGCACTACCCGAGACAAAGTCTCTCTGTTGCCTTGGCTAGACTGCCGTGCTTCAGCCTAGCTCACAGCAACCTCAAACTCCTGGGTTCAAGTAATCTTCCTGCCTCAGCCTCCCCAGTAGCTAGGATTACAGGCACCTGCCACAATGTCCAGATAATTTTTCTATTTTTAGTAGAGAAAGGGTCTTGCTCTTGCTTAGGCTGGTCTCAAACTCCTGAGCTCCAGGGATCCTCCCACCTTAGCCTCCCAGAATGCTATGCTAGGATTACAAGCGTGAGTCACTATGCCTGGCCTGGTTTTTGCTCTCTGAATACCACTATAGACTTCAGCTCTTTGAACTCTGTTCTTTGTGCCACAGCGCAGTTTTTCTTGTTACTGGTTTGGTGTGTTTTCTGAAATGTCATTTTGGTGACTTCTTTTAAAAAAGAAAAAATAGTCCTGTGCTGGGTACAGTGGTGTGTTTGTAATCCTAGCTACTTAGAAGGCTTACTTGAGCACAAGAATTCAAGACCAGCCTGGACAACACAGCAAGACTCCATTTGAATTAAAAAAGACAACAATGAAAAGGAAAAGATAGGCCTATACATGTAATTGCATTATTTAAAGGTTTTTCTAAGTCAAAATAGATGTGGTTTTTTTAAAATAACTGATTATGGGCAGTGCCTGTGGCTCAGTGAGTAGGGCACCAGCCCCATATACCTAGGGTGGCGGGTTCAAACCCAGCCCCGGCCAAACTGCAACAAAAAAATAGCTGGGCGTTGTGTTAGGCGCCTGTAGTCCCAGCTACTTGGGAGGCTGAGGCAAGAGAATCATCTAAGCCCAAGAGCTGGAAGGTGACAAGGCAAGACTCTGTCCCTAAAAAAAAACAAAACAAAACAAAACAAAAAACTGATTATGTTGGATGTATTATTTCAGAAAATAAATCAAGTACATTCTCCAGTATCCTATCTACTTAATAATTTGCCTATAAATAGGGTACATATTTTACTTATTTTTCGAGACAGAGCCTCAAGCTGTCACCCTGGATAGAGAGCCATGGCATCACAGTTCACAGCAACCTCCAATTCCTGGGCTCAAGCGAGTCTCTTGCCTCCACCTCCCAAGTAGCTGGGACTACAGGCGCCCGCCACAGCGCCCGGTCGTGTTTTGGTTGCAGTAGTCATTGTTGTTTGG